>JAOTIZ010000006.1:27651407-27675698 GCA_027123425.1 Erythroxylum panamense | reverse complement strand
TTGATGGTATATAGACATGTGTGTGAGATTTTATGGCAAGAAAGAAAAATAAGATTGTTAAATGATGAGATATGATTTACATATGAAGAAGAAAATGTATTGAGGTTAAGGGATTGATGAAATCCCATTTGGGAGATGAATTACTTTGAATGAAGTCGGAAAAAAAATTTATACCCATTTGGATTGGTTTAGACCAAGTGTGTCTTTATAGTTTCCAACATTTTTTTTCTAAAGTATGTGTTTTCAGATGTCGGAGTTAAGAGTTTTGTCCTTAAGCATTTTGTTTTCTTTGGTTTCGAGCCTTTCGATTTCTTTGGTTCCTTAAGCTTGCGGTTCCTTTGGTTTCCGCACGCGCTTTGGTTTGACCTTAAACTTTTGGATTTTTTTGGTTTTGGCCCACGCTTTATGTTTCACCCACGCTTTGTGATCACGCTTTTTTTTGAAAGTATAAGTTTGCTCACGTTTTGTGAATGATTCCGAACGGTTAGGTTCCGAAAACAGGACCCAACATTTGTGGTATCAAAGCAAGAAGAGATTTCAAGGAACCACGGTTTATATGTTTGATGATCTTTTGTTATGAGTTGGATTCCAAAAACGGGATCCAACACAACACCTTCGACACCATTCCCACCTCCATCACCGTAAGGTTTTGTTTCTAACCCTTTTTCTTTAAGGTGTACAACTGCCACCTTTGACACCATTCTCGCCTTCATCACAGTAAGGTTTTATTTCTAACCCTTTTATTTTAAATTTTGTCTTTATATAGTCTTTATTTTTATTTTATTTTTACTTCATCCCATGTGTTTTTGTTTGTCTTCTTCTCACAATGAGGACAATGTGTTGTTCAAGTGTGAGGAGGGTTGTGTATTTTGCTTTGAGTATGAATTTTGCATATTGTTATTTTAGTGTGTTTAGGTTACATATTGGTGAATTGTGTGAATGTATTGATGGCTTAGATGGAATGAAATTGATTTAATTTTAAATATAATCTGTTAGGTTGTGAAGAGTCATTAGCTTGTGAAATTAGTGATCTGGGTTCTTTGGCTAAATTATGTAAGTTAATTAGGATTTAGTGTTAGTTTATCACCCTATAAGTTCTCACATTCATTCATAATTTTAGTTCTTTCTACTGAGTAGCTTAACTAGTATTTTTTTCATGAAAACAAGTAGCTAAAGCAACAAGATAGGCATTAATTAAAACAATGTTTGTAAATTTTAAATCAATAAATATTCCGTTGGCCTTTGGGTTATGAATAGAGTTAGTAGCCAGTTGAGAATGTGATGTAGCTAAGTAACCAGATCGACACGCATTACAAATGTGTACCTTCGCATCAAAAGGCTATAATGACGTTCCAACCAAGCAACTTAATAAAAATATGACTTAGTCGAGTAACTAGATCAACATTCATCACCAATGTGTGCCTCCATGTAAAAAGAATAGGTTTATGTCCATAAAAAGTTAAAAAAAGCTTTCTAATAAAAACTTACCAAACTTGTAAGTAGCTTAACTTTTCATGAAAACGTACTTAGGATTAGTTACAAAGTTTGAATGACCAAATAATTACTAATGTGTGTGTACAATTGAAAAGGGTGAATAAATTTGACAATTGGGTTTTGATTAATATGTATATTTAGTCCAAAGCTCCTAAATGCTGATTTTACATATTAATGATTTAGAATAATTTGAATTATTATGTTTAGAATTAAATTTGTTCATGAAGTTGAAGCCATTGTCTCATTATTGCATTATATGCTTTATGATGTTGTATTGTTGTTGTTTTGTTTACTTGAGGACAAGAAAATGTTTAAATGTAGGGATATGATAAGTGTAAAACTGCATCGTATTTTAGGGCATAGTTTGATATGTGTTTAGCCATTAATTGAATCACTTGGTATGTGTTTAGGTTGAAAATGTGTTAGATTGTGATTTATTTATGTTTTAAGTGTTTTATGGGTTAGCACAAGTCTTTGAACTTAATTATTATATTTTTGAGGTACGTTGATATATTTGTTAGTATTTCAAGGTCAATATTGAAGAGTGGAGAAGTTTCAAATGGAATCTAGGCCATAACACAGGCCCACGATCGTGGCACAAGCTCTAGGTTTGGCCCACAAACGTGACAGAAGTTTAAGGAATGACCCACAATCCTATTTTGTATGCCACTATTGTGACAGAAGGCTCATATGGTCATGGCCTGCATCGAATAAACGCTCACGAACTTCATGTTTTGAGAGATTTTTGAGACCTTTCAGACCTCAAAAAACCGTAGAGTTACCCAAAACATAAAAGAGTATAAAAAGAACATAAAGAGGAGAGAAAAAGGAGCTTTTGTGCAACCACTGTTTAAAACCCTAAAGAGAGAAAGAGGAAGAGGGAGAGAAGATGAAAAGGAAGATTTCCATTGTGCGTACTTATTGCTCAATTGTTAATTCCTTCAGATTTAATTTAACTTGGTAAACTCTTTCGTTGGTTTCCATTATCTGTACTTATTGCTCAATTGATAATTCCTTCATGTTTAATTTCTGATTTAAGTGGTTGAATTCAATTTTCGTGATTACTTTATGTTGCATTGTTTATTTTGAGTTTCATATATTGATGGCCTTAAATTTTAGGATTAGATTAGTCTCCCTCCTCGTGGGATCGATACCTCTTATACTACAGTCACAACCCATGTGCTTGTAGTATTTAAGGGCTTATTTTAAAGCTTGAACGACATGATCACTAGTCCTAGTCTTTTTACTATAAGATAATATATTGATATTTGCTTATAGATCCACTAATTTCATATTAATATAGACATCATCAATAATGGAAGAACTGTTAAAACTCCCTAAATCATGTAGCTTTGATGGTAAGGTGAATTAGAGGATAATGTTGATTTCATCTAATTTTATTTAACATTTCCTCATCGGGATCCTCCTTTTCTAAATCTTTTTCTTTTGGATCTTGTTCATACTCCTCTTAAGTATGAATTTCTTCCTTTATTGTACTCTATATTAGTTATGCGGGGTGAGGAATATTTAGTTGATATTCGCTTATTAGTGCCCTAAATGTATTGTCTTCTTCCTTTTTATTATTAATCAACTCCTCATCCCTTAAGACAATTTGTTTCGCATGTTCCCTAGGGTTAAACACTGTATAGCTAAGCAATGATCCTTATGGTATCTTAACTATTTCCTTGTTTAGCTTCTCACTTTTTTCCTTGTTAAATCTTCTTGATTTTGAAATTGAGAACTATTTGCTGGCATAAAGCCTTTCATTATCTATTCTAGAATTGACTACTCTTTTATAACAAGTTGTTGAAATTCTGGCAGAGGATGTCTTTAAGTTAGTTAATTTCTAGAAGAGAAATTTGGATAATTTATCCACTATAAATTACACAATTCATGTATAATTCAACTTATCAAGGTTTCTCTCTAATATCATTATTTAAGATGTCAAAGCAATCATGGATTCTATATATCTTTATTTGAATTGTCAAAACAGTCATCACATTTACATTATGAATTATAGTTGTTCTAAAGTCTTGTTATTTAGTATTCTACTTATTGTAGCATCTATAATTTGCTTATAGAATTTACTAGATCATTATAAAAAGTTTGAATTTGCATCCACATGGAAAGTTATGGTGTGAGCACTTCCTAAATAAATCCTTATATCTCTCTTGTGTTTTATACAAAGTTTCATTCTCAAATTATTGGAAGGAAGAAAGAATATTCCCTAACTTCACTATTTTGGATGTTAGAAAGTCTCTAGTAAGAAATTTCTCCATAAGACTCATACAACTAGTAATTGATGCTACATGTGATGATTTTAATCATTGCTTGGCCTAATCCCTTAACATAAATGAGAATAACCTCAACCTAATAGCACCTTCAGTAGGCCTATTGATCCTAAAGTATTAAAAATAAATAAAAATTAGCAATGTATACTATGAGATCCTTATGTGATACTCTATCAAATTATGCATTATGTTGCAACATTTTGATTATTGGCTTGATTTCAAAATAATTTGCATTAATATTTGACTTTGCAATGCTATAGTATATTCCTACAAAAGATGGTTTTCAGTAATTCATCATAATTTTTGTGCTTTTCGCCTCTACGGATTCAAGTTGTATGCTTGGTGTATCTTAAGTTTCTTGCTTGGTAAAAACCCCAAATTAGTCCTTGAACTTTGATGCTAGGTACACATTGATCCTCAAACTTTTATTTTTGCCAAATTAACCTTAAACTTGTTTAAATTTTCTCATTGAACCCTCAATTCACCAACACACAAAGTGTTTAGTGCACACTCTATTCATGTGAGGTAAGATTCATTAAAAGATAAATCAGTAAGGGTATTTTAGTATTTTACTAGCTAAACAAACTAATAACTCATCTCCATCATCCCTCTTTCATTTTTTTTTTGCAATCTTGCACTCTCTCTCTCCCCTCTCTTTCTAGATTTTAAGATTAAGATATTCTTTCTGTTTATGCTTGCATTCATAAAGAATTAAGCTGACAGTGGAAAGAGGATTGTACATGGAAATATTTCCATTATTATATGATAGGTATTGAGAAGAGGGTACAAGAAGTGGCAAAAGAATGCAAAATTTTTTAATAATGCAATTTCTTAAGGTCTGGTTTAATACTCTTTGATGCTTATATGTTAGGATTCTAGAATATATTCTGACATGTATAATAATGAAAATAATTCTTTTTCCTTATTGACGTTCTATTCATTTGAGTTCATAGAGTATAACTGTTATTGGTATCTTTTAACACCTTTGTTAAACATGCATTTGCTATTTATATTCCTTTCTTTCATTTTAAAGGTTTCTATTATAATTATGGAAATTTGTTAATGATTTAAATTATGCCTTTATAAGTTGACTGATATTTCTAATGTTTCTGTAATGAAATGTTTAGTTATATGAAATTTTGAAGCATGCAATTGTCACATTTTGAAGGCTATCTCCTTTTTTAAATAGATCTATCAATTGTGATAAAAGTTTTAGTAATGGAGTTTCTGTTTTGGGAAAACATATAAGAAAAATCAAATCTTGCAACTTGAAAACAAATGTCAAGATTTTTTGGATTTACAAGTGAAATCCCTTTCTTTGGTAAATTGTACATAAATATAAAATAACAAAAAATGACATCCCAGTAGAAATCTTGTAGAGGTGTAGAGGTCCAGAAGTACGCAGTCTTATCCCTAACTAATAAAGAGGTTATTTTTAATAGAGTACACGAAAAAAAAGTTTTAAACGGTTGAAAGAAACTAATAGAAAAATTTATAAACAAATAACTACATAAAATAACAATTAAAATAAATATAAATATAAAAACAAGTAAATAAATAAATAGATAAGAAGAAAACAATACTTAAATAAAATAAATAAGCAATTGGAAAAGAAAAATAAGAAATAAATAAAATAACTAAAGGAGTAACTGCTACAAACAAAAGTGTTTATGCTAATTAAAACACACAAGAATCAAAGGAAAAGACTCAAAGGCCTATGAAAAGAGATGGACCACTCTATGTAAGGTCCTCTACCTGTATCTTAGCTCACCAAAGTTTCCTATTAAAGGTCAAATCCTTAGTAAGCTCTAATAAGGTCATATCTTTCCTGATCATCTTCCTCCAATTCTTTTTAGGTCTTCCTCTTTTTCTCTTATAGTCCCTAAGTACACTCTTTCGTATCTTTTCACTGGGGCACCAGGATTTTCCCTCTTAACATGTTTGAATCATCTAAACCCTGTCTGTCTCATTATATTATCAATGTTAGCCATCCTCAACTTTTCTCTTAGCATTGTATTCTTGATCTTATCTCTTCTCGTAAATTTACACATTTAAAGGAGCATTCTCATTTTTGCAACGTTAACTTCTTACTTTGTGCTTGTTTGATGAGCTAACACCTTGCCCCATAGGGTGTAGTCGACTTAATTGCTAGGTTGTAGAATTTACCTTTTTGTTTGAGTGGTATCTTCTTATTACATAAAATTCTTGAGGCGCTCCTCCATTTTAGCTAACCTAATTTGATATGGTGAATTATGTTATCATCTATCTCGTTACTGCTTCATATGATGGATCTAAAGTACTTAAAACAATCTTTTGTGATATAACTATATAACTAATCCTAATTCCACATAAGATGCAACTTTAGGTCAAAAAAGTTACACTTTAAATACTCAATCTTAATCCTGCTCAAGTTAAAAACATTAAACTCTAATGTGTCCCCCCAAAATTTTAGCTTGTCATTAACACCTTCTTTTGTTTTATCCACTAAAACAATGTCATCAAAAAAATAATATACATCAAGGCATATCCCCTTGTATATTCTTAGTAAGCTTATTTATGCACGTAAACAGGAAGGGGCTCAACTAAGATCCTTGGTAAAGCCTAGTATTGATAGAAAAATGCACTATATCCCCTCTTTCATCCTTACTTTAGTCTTAACACCTTCATACATATCCCTAATAATCTATATATAAGCAATGAGAGCTTCCTTAGCTTCTTAAGACCTCCACATGACTTCTTTAGATACCTTGTCATAAGCCTTCTCTAAATCAAAAAAACCATGTGTAGATCTCTCTATATGTCCTTATAATATTTCATTAAGCATCTAAGGAGATGTATAACTTTTATCGTGGACCTTCTTAGCATAAAACCAAACTGGTTCTCCAAAATAATGTACCCTTTCTCACCATCTTTTCAATCACCCTCTCCCATTACTTGATGGTGTAACTGAATAGTTTGATGCCTTTGCAATTATTGCATCTTTGGATTTCTTCTTTACTCTTGTAAAGAGGGATTAGTATGTTAAATCTCCATTTATCTAACATTTTGGCAGACTTAAGGATCACATTGAAAAGGTTGGTTAACTAAGTAAGATCGTCTTCTCTTAGGCTCTTCCACACCTCTATGGTTGTCATCAAGTCTTACTACCCTATCAGCCTTCATCTTCCTCAAAGCTCCTCTAATTTCTTCTCTCTTAATACGCCAATAAGAAGTGAAGTTACGATATTGGTTAAAAGTTCTAACATGAGTTTTTGGTTTGTTTAACTGGAAACAAATACTAAATTTCCCTTACTAGTTTGTCTTTTAATAAATCCCACCCTAATAAGTAGAACATGTGTCACAAATTTGATATGCTAATGAATTAATGGTTTAATAAGAATTTTAAATAAGCTTAAGGTTAATTTAGCAAAATGAAAATTTAAGGGTCAATGTGCATCGATCATTAAAGTTTAATGACTAATTTGGGCTTTTTTCCTATATTGTTTAGTCCATTTTCTTTGATTATAACAAACATTCTTTAGGACTCTAGGTCTTCTTCAAGGAAAATACATTAGAAGCTTCTTGTTATACACTAAGTATACCCCTAAAATGAAAATGAGATAAGCATGAAATAAAATAAAATAAGAAATTTATAAATAGAATTAACTAAACGAAAATAAACATACATAGAAAAGTAATTGAATTTTTTAAAACTTGTTGTTTTCTCAAAAATGGTGTTTAAAAATTATGGGTATTTTTTACTTCTTAAGTCTTTCCTATTACTAATATATTATTCAAAACTAAGGAAAGCCCATATATTTTTGGTAGGCAATAAAATGGTAAATAAGTATCTAATCTCTTGCGAAAGTGTTCTGAATTCTCTATGTTCAGATAAAGGAAATTATCAAAAAGGAATTCAATCTTATATTAATGTTTAGACTATATGATTTGACTAACCTAAAATGGATATACTAATTTAAACTTGCAAGATCTCCTAGACAGTAAAACTACATTCTCTTGAGTTATAATCCTGTATTCTTTGATTTGTTAGCCTATATTTCTACAAACACCCCCTCAAGTATATTAATATCTATGAAATACCATGAAAAGATTCACCCAAATACTAGAAGAAAAATTATCTAGGTCTTTTTTTAGCACCTCATTCAACCCCTAACCTAAAGATATGGTCCATTAGTAAACAAATGCTCTTGAGGCATCCATAAGTGAATTTATATCAAGTTTAGTTGCCAGCATAACTAAATCATGTACTAAAATCAAACAAAGTAATTCACAGGAATATATCTCATTTTATAAATTAAACTAAATCAATCTATACAAAAATAAAAACAAAGGTTTTTCCTATCTAAACATTAAAAAAATCATTTAGCAATGAATAATATTTAAAAAAATAATGAAAGTAATACAAAAAGTAAGGAAATCATGGGAGAAATAGATCTAGATGATAATCACGGTTTCATTGACAACTTGATCTATTAAGATGATATTTTGATTTTGATTCTTTAAGGAAAATGGCCATGAAATTGGCCTCATGAGGCTCTTGGAACCTCCTAATGTCTAACCCTAACCTTTAGAGAAAAATGTTTAAAATATGAAAATTTTCTAAACGTCTTCTAAAAATTAAGGTTTTCATAGACATAGTTCGGGCCATAATTGTAACCCAAGGCATGGATCCTCCTATTTCTTTAGGGGAGAGGTGTGTCTCTAGCATGCCCATACCTCTAGATTGTATATCCTCCAATTTCTTTTATGACTAGTATATGATTTGTGATGCTATTACGGCTCAGGTTGTATTATTTTTTAGATTTTCTTTAACAATGTATGGTCTCTACCTAACCCATATTCTAGGTCAAGTCTTTTATTGCACTTAATTTATAAAGAGTATGAGTTGTCATATAGGTGTAGGCTAGACTGTATTCCTCCAAGAATAATGACTTTTGGAACTTTTTTCTTAAAATGGCCTTTAATTCTCCCATCTCAAGGTCAAATATATACAATTTCCTAAAAATATATCAAAACCAAGTAAAACTAGGTGATTTAATATTAAAATCAAGTAAAATACTTAAGAAAATATATGCATATTATTGTTTGTTAGAGAACAAGTTCACTAAACTAATTTGAATTATATATGGAACATTAGTTATTTTTCTATAGAAATGCCTGATGATTGTATAAGCAATCTTTTGAGATGAGAGTTTCAAACTATCTTATATAAGGATTGCTATATTTTGATACTATGTAAGAGTTGTACTAACAAATGCTAGCTCGATTGGTATTTATTAAATATGATACAAATTATGTAGAGATAGTTGAATGATTAATATAAGGCTTATCATCCTAAAGCAATTAAGGAGAATGTTTCATTATTTTTAAATAAGATTGATTTGAGAAACCCTAGGAGAAGGTACAATGAAACTTTGAAAATACTTTCCAAATAACATTTAAAAAATCAACCATTAGTTCTAAAGAACTAATATAAATGGACTTAAATAAAGTAGATATCAATTTTATAATTATGTCTGATTGAACACTGTATGGTGAAAAAATTAAATTACACAAACAATTATGTATGAGAAGGATAGTCGAAATCATTTTAACAATCTTAATATTTGGGTGGCTATGATGTGTTGCTAAGTATCAATCTTGATCTATGGATGTAAATTGTTTAATTAGATAATTAACAATAAATTAAAGGAGGTTGATATATCTAATCCTAATATAATTTAGGGTTATAATTTATAAGATAAATTATAAAAAATCTCAAAATTTATTCAATTTTATAATATTAGTCTAAACTTATAAAAGTGGCACTAAAATGCTATAACATTCAAATTTTTACAAAAATAGCTTGTCATTAGTCATTTAGTTAATGGTGTTAATGAGGAAAGCCATGTTAGTAAAGCTACTGGACAAATGGTAGATGAGCATATGGTAGTAACAAACACTTTGCAAAGAACTTGAAGTTAGCTCACAAACTGTGCCAAATCTAAGTATGGTAGTTGAACTTTCAATTCAACTCAATCTTACCAAATCTCTTGTGTTTAAGGTGCTTCCCACAAAGGCAAAATAAACCCACGAAATTCACTAAGCCAACACAATAGAATGGACAACAATAAGAAGAGAAGGATGCACATAACTTTAAAATAAAATTGTCAACCTTTATATTACTTACAATTGATACGAAGGATACAAAGCTCCAACTCTCGCTAATGAATGAAGTCTTGCTCGGATGAGCTATTTATAGGCATTTGGAGACTTGATGGGTAAGAATACAAGCACTAAGCAACTAACATAGTTGGTGGTTAACATCCCCAACCACTTTAGGCACCAGTTTAGTGGGTGGTTTACATAACTTACCACTAACCCACTTCTAAGTAAAAGCAACATAGGTAAAATGCTTACAAGACACCTCATCCATGTTCTTTGCCATGTCATCCCACTTTTTTGATGAATCATCCCATTAACTTTTCCATATCACCCATGATCTTCATCCAAAGGTGAAGGCTAGCCAAGTTTTGAGCTACGTCAATTTATGTATGGTTCAACCAATGCTTACCCATGTTCTAACCAATGCTCACCCATGTTCTAATCCATTCGCCCATGGTCTATCATTTGAGCATCATTTCATCTCCCATAAAAGATGTCATAGGCAAGTCTAACTTGCCCCAGTCACAGATATCAACACCCCATAGTCCATCAAAGCCAGCCGCAACTCAAACCATACTTAATCTTACTTAGTTAAGTTACCTTGGTTCCTTTGGTAAGCCTTCCACATGTCTAATCCATGCTAAATGTTGGCCAAGGCTCACCAATGACTAACAAAAAGGGTCCTGCAATGTTAAGGGGGCTAATAGTAGGCATAAGTCGCATTGGTGCCATCTCAAAATTAATATTAAAAATATAAATATTAAACCATTCTTTTATCCATAAAACCCTAAAAGGTTGGCCTTTCGTTATAGTTTCTAGAACCATACAAATTTTGAGACACAAGTATATGCTAAAAAACAAGTGAGTGAATATTAGACCGTTGATGAGTACAGTGGAATTAAGGAGGCTTTATGATTTCCTATAGAGTGTTAAAGATCTTAAAAGGCTTTATTATGAATTCACTTACTTAAAAGCTTACATGAGAATATCATGAACTTCTACACTTCCCAAGTTGATATAACCAATAGGAATATTAACTTTGTCACCAAGATGTTCACCTATAGTACTTTTAAACATTGAGCAATTATATCGGTTCTAAATTCCTTTTTTTTTTATTTTTCTGAGATGCTAATCTAGGTAGTTGAAATTTATAAAGCTAATATATTTGTTGATACATAAGCACAAGCCAAAACATAGGAGAGTGAATATTAGAACTGTGGAACATTGGTGTGGATAGATTTTGAAAAGGTTTCTTTATCTCCATAGTTATGAACCCTTATAAAAAAGATGATGGTTAGAATATATGGTTGTTGGAACCATATGAACTTAATTAGAGGAGCCTACTTTAATTTGATAGAATACAAACTCTCATTGGATTGTGAACACTTATATAAAGACTCATATTCTCCCTCCTAAAAAATCCCAAGATTTATGTGATTTGCATTTAACCTATCAAGAGTCATCATCCTCTCTTTGGTCTTCTGATCCCAATTTCTACAACTTTAAGGATGGGGTCATTTCAAGAAAGTCCCAAAAAACCAAATTGGAGAAGCCAAACTCAAAGATATTTGAGACCTAAGAGTTTAGGAAAATGATGGAGCACGTTGACAAGGACAATTTTGCTATTGATAAGTGAAGGAAAGGCCAGTTTTTTAGGGTTTAGGGGTAGAAAAATTTTAGGTTTCATATTTTTATTTTCAATCATAATTCTATTGTGGAACTAATAAATCATATGTCTGCCATATGTTCAATAACTTTACTAACATAACTTATCATATTAGTACTATTAGTTAGATGGTTAACAATAACTAATTTTGTGAAAAAATGAAAATTGGAGAATTTTAGTATGACTTTTGAAAGTTTGGATTAGTATCGCAAACTTGAGTAAATTTTGCAATTTTTAATATTTTACTTTAATTTATATTCATTGTTCACATATTAAGGAACCAATAAATCACATGTAAATAATGATTTAAGAGAGAATACATGATTTAATCAAGTTGAACTTGATATTAGAATTTAAAAAATATAGTCAAATATAAGATAATAAATAAAGATTGATATTAGATATTAAATCTTATTTAAACCTAGTTAGTATTTAAATAGGATTATTTGTAACTTTACTGGAATTTTAATAAAATTTTAATTTAATTCAATTATTAAAAGGTTTGACCCTTAGACTATTAGAGACTATATATTTAAGTAGCTAAAGTAGTTTTAATAGTTAGTTTTAAATATTTATTTTATGAGATAATTATTTAGAAAATCAAATTAAAAAGATATAATATATGATTAATATTTTATTATATTTATGAACTAGTTACATTAAAAAATTAAAAATAATTTTTGAAACATCTTTATTTTGGTCTGATGTGCTTGTGATGAAATCTCATTTTGACATTCCAACATATAAAAAAAAAGGTTCAAGGTAGGTCGACTAGTATTTTGTTGGCTTCTACTCCAAAATCTAACATGACATGGCTTAAACTCTTGTTTTTCCATAAATGAACTGAACTTACTCTTTTTGAACACCTTTTGCTTACCCCTATCACTTATGAATGAATTCAACTTTTGGAATGTAAACTTTTTATCTTTCACTACTAATCTTGAAGTTCTTCCCTCGCTTCCTCTTCTTGCTACTCACAATCCATTTAAAGGCTCAAATCTATCAGGCTGTCGGATTGTTGTTGTTTGTAGTAACTTAACAGATATGCCATTTTTTTTACACTTCCTAATGGAAGAATAAAACAAATTATTTTCCAACTTTTGGAAAAGATTTTGGATATACTCTGTCTTAGGAAAGCAAGTTATGGACCTTTTGAGATCTGTACTAGGGTAGTGGAGAGCAAGTGGCAAATCTCTTAATAGAGTATTGTTATTGACGTAAAAGTAAAAAATAATTAGTGAAGTTCTTAGACTGACCTATTCAATTCATTGGAAGAGGATAGTTTAGTTATAAAAGATATGATTGATCTTTATAATGTTAGTGATTTTAGTAATTGGACAACTATTAATTACAAGGTTTTATAAACTTAAGATTAAAAAATTCAAATTAATTTTAGATTAAAGATAATAAAGAAGTCCAATAAATGATCTAATTAAATGAGATCAAATTTAGTAAGAAAAATGGGTCTTAATCAATGTGGGTTGATTATGCATTGGGCTTATGATGAAGAGGTCTAATAAGGTTACTTTAAATAGTTGCTAAGTATCCTACTGTTTGTTTAAGTAAGTTCGTGGACATTTAATTTCTTTAACTCGTTAAGAAGCCCACGTATTTAAAAAAGGGTGGAAAGACATTAATAGCATAAAGATATATAACTTTCATAATGGTTGATCAAAATTTCAAGAGCTTGTTCATACTTTGAGAAGTTTGTTCAAGTAGTTCAGCAACTTGTTTATCATACAATGGATAGTAAAACATGTATTTTTTGCATTTTTCTATTAATATAAGTTCATGATTGACCCTGGGTCCATAATTAAATATCTTGTTATAACTAACACGTGATATCAGAGTGATTCCATGATTGTATGAATTTGAACAGAGATTTTCAAATTTTTCCGTAAAGAATTCAAAGAAATTAATTATAACTAACATATGATATCAGACCAATTCCATGATTGTATGAATTTGAACAGAGAATTTCAAATTTCTCCATAAAGAATTCAAAGAAATTAATCTATTTTTGCTTATATAAATTACATATTTGTTGTTTAAATTGATTTTGAAATGAAGATTGCATATAAAAAGGGTCAAAATGGACTTCAAGGTGATTTTTTGAAAAAAGTTTCCAAAATTCAGTGAAAAATCACTAAAAAGTAGTCAATTTTTGCCTTTTTTAGCAATCAGAGGAATAACATTGAAGAAGTAGCTTGTTGCTTTTGGGACGCGTTGAGGGGAGCTAGGGGTCACATATTTCATTAGGCCTATGCAGCACGTGGTCATCACAAACCTAATGCATCTAGAGGCACATCAGATATGATGCATGTAGTACATATGTTTGCAATCCCACATGTAGTGTTGATGTCAACACACTACTAGATTAAAAAAACTCACAATTTCCAAAATTTACAAAAGGTTCCTCAAGTTATTTTGGGTCAGTTTTTAAGATCAAGTGAATTTAAAATATGAGCTTTTTATTTTTTTCTAGATTTTTTGCATTAGTAATAACTAAGGTTTAACTTCAAAAAAAATCACATAAGGTTATTAAAGTCATCATTGAGTGAATGTTCATGCATTTGACTTGAAATAACTAAGAAAGATTTGATTTTGGTATCTCATATGATATATTTATTATTTGATATCATATGATTATGACTCTGATTGAGTTTTTTCTTGTGATGAATTCTTAAATAAATTTTGTTGACAATGTGTTCAATAATGATATGTAATAAGAAGTTAGTGCATGGGGATTTTGGATTTATAAATGGTAAATTGTCACATATTTTATGCCCATATAGAATCACATAAGGATAACTCATTGGTGCAGGATCCATTTAGGTACTAATGAGAATGTAGTCACCACAATGGCCTTTCAAATTAGTATTTGAATTGTTTTGCTTATATATATTTGAGGATGTCTTTAGTCTTATGTTTGGTTGTTCTACCTATAAGTGTTGACCTTATATGAGACTTTGAGATGTGCATAAAGGCATAAAATGGACGAAAGTCATTGTTTAAGTAATCTATTCACCCACAAGTCTCAATCCTTATTAGGTCTCTTGTAGAAAGTATACACTAAGTGAATATTATGAAGGTTTAATATGGTTGATTATAAACCTATTGCAATACCAATCTCTCATGGTGAGATATTATCTTTGGCACAATGTCCAAAGAATGATACAGAGAGAGGGTCTATGAAGAATGTACCTTATTGTAATGTAGTTAGTATCCTAATATATGCCCTAGCCTGCACTAGATTAGACATTGCATTTGTTGTTAGATTGATAGGTAGGTATCTAGACCCAAGAATAGACCACTGGAATGTAGTCAAACGAATGTTGAGATATCTTAAGAGAACTAAGGATTGTACTTTGACATTTAGGAATGTCAATAGTTTAGACCTTATAGGTTACACGAATTTAGATTTTTCTATGTGCCCAAATGATAGAAAGTTTATATCATGGTACATTTTTTATGTTAGTAAAAGGTGCAGTGTTATGGAAGATCAAGTAGACAAGGGTAACTTCCTTAACAATGCATGCAGAGTTTGTGGCATGCTATGATGCTGCTTCATAGATGATTCGATTCAGGAATTTGATTTATGAATTTGTGTGTGGTTGATTCAGTGACTAGACCCATTTGGATATATTGTGATAATCTTTTTGTCATATTGTTCAGTAACATCAATAACATCACAAGGTTTAAGCATTCGAAGGTTAAATATTTGACCATAAAGAAATTAAAACAGAAAGGTGATATTGAGGTGGAGTATTTGACAACTGAATGCATGCTTGCTAACGCTATGATTAAAGGGCTTCACCCAATTATTTTTAGTAACATATGTATAATATGGGTATACTAGAGTCCTTAATACTGTTAGTTAAGGGTCACAATATTTGCTCTTGATATATTTGTACAGATTATATGTATTATGACAGTATCTTTTTGTACAGATTAATGATCATTATTTTGTTCTTAGCGATACAACTTGTTGGACATTGTCATTATACAAGCGAAATTTTTAAGATCTACATCGATGTTAAGCATTTTAAAGGTCATTGGACATATATATACAAACTAGCCTTGAGTCTATGTCTTCAGGACGTATAGATACATATATAAATCTACGGATTTGATAAGATGTAGGAGATATAAGTATTTAATCCCAAAAGGGTTTTCTCTAATGTAGTTTTGCATTCAATAATAGAAAATAAATTTCTCCAATGTGATTTAACATAAAGTTCAAAGGAATTGAGACCAACCAACAGAAAGAAGGTACATTTCAAATCATACATGTATCATTGTAGTTTGCCACATTCCATTTTCTCATTCACGTTAGTAAGGTATTAGATATGCATGATTGTATGTCGCATATGATATATGCATTTGATATTTTCCAACATCGAAAGCCTTATTGGACCCAATGATGGACTTTCATTATCTCTGAATTAAATGTTCTAAATTGGTCGACCTATATATTGATTTTGCTTAACAATTTTTACAGTTTTATTGTTATTACAACTTGTAGTTAATATTTGTCTAAGAGGGATAATGTTAGTGATTTCGTTAATTGGATAATTATTAATTACGAGGTTTTATAAACTTAAGCTTAAGAAAATCAAATTTGATCTAGATTAAAGATAATAAAGAAGTCCAATAAAGGATCTAGCTAAATAGGCTGAAGTTTAGTGAAGAAAATAGACCCTAATCAGTGTGGATCGATTATGTATTAGGCCTGTGATGAGAAAGCCTAATAAGGTTACTATAAATAGCTGTTAAGGTTTCTCGTTGTCTATTTAAGTAAGTTCATGAACATTTTATTTCTCTAACTCATTAAAAGGACTGCTCATTAAGAAAGTCGCAGAAAGACATTAATGGCATAAGGATAAACAACTTTAATAAAAGTCGATCAAAAGTTTGAGGAGCTTGTTCATTATGCAATGGATAGCAAAATAGTTTTTTTTTCCTTATTTTCTTCGTTAATACAAGTTTATGGCTGATCATGTGTCCATAATTAAAGTTCATGTTATAACTAATACGTAATTTTGGTGAGCTTAGGACTTTGAAGTGAACAAGGCTGGAGCATACCATGAAAGCCTAGGAAGCAAAATTTTTAGACAAGTAATTGGTGGAAAGTAGAAGAACATTTGACAACTTCTACTGTTGAGACTCGATCTTATCACTAAACAGAGTTTTGATGGCATTTACTTGTCATTTTAGTTTATCTTGATGGCAATTATTCATTATATTTTCCTCTGTTTACGAAAGGTTATAAGTCAGATATTCCGCTTCTGTTACTTATGCTACATTCTTGCGAGCAAAATGATGTTGACTCTTCTTTTTCTATAAATGAAATGCAAGTCACATCAAAAACTCATGCTTTACTTTGACAAGTAAAGTTGATAGGTCTTCTTCAAACAAAAAAAGTCAAGTTGATAGGTTCCATCATTCGTGAGAGTTGTTTTCATTTCTTTTTCCTTTTCCTCCTTAATGAAGAGTTGTTTTCATTTCAAAGAGCAAAACGTTTTAAATCTTATTCGACCCACAATAAAAATCAATCAATTAGCCCCAATTGATATAGGCCAATAATTTTACTTTTTTTTGTAATGACACTCGTTGTTCAAGTCGAGTGGTATTAGTGGAGAAACGATTAGATGCCAGTGCCGCCTACTTGGTAAGCTTACGATCTTCTTTTTGATTTGCAAAGAAAAGTTGCTGAGAATTCTTTAGCTGAATCAGTCATCATGGCTACATGAGAAGTGCCCGTTTATGTAATTCCTCGACATGATGATTTGAGAAGGTGAATAACACCCTTCATATTTGGATACTGCACCAGTGAGGCCTGCAACTAACTGACAATAAACGTTGATGCCATAACATATTATTTTAACACCATACATCGCATTTCTTAGCAAGTGTCAGCTTCATGAAAACTATTTCCTTCTAAACTAGAGATGCTGGATGGACTTCTTACAATACTAACTTTTCAATAGCCAACATCCACCAGTTCACTCAATCTTGTAAAGGCCATATTGCAATTTCTTCATACCCATCTTCAGTAGCACAAGCACGGAACATGCCTGTTGTATTGAAGGCCATTGCGACTTCTCCTTTTGCAGAAACAGCAACCAATCCAGCATTGCCTCTTGGAACACACTCATGGATGACATATGCCGCTGCTTCTTTAACTGAAAGACCTTTATACTCCATAAGTGCAGCAACATCTCTGGCGACAGTTCCACGTATGATCACTTCTCCTTTACCTGTAGCAGAAACTGCACAGAGATTGTTGGCATATGTCCCTGCTCCTATTACGGGTGTGTCCCCAATCCTACCCACCATTTTGTTTACAAACCCCCCAGTAGAAGTTGCAGAAGCTAAGTTCCCATGGTTATCAACAACCACACAACCAACTGTTCCAATTTGGCTGTTTCCATCTGGAGTTGGAAATCCACTTCTCTCATCCATCTTAATGGGCTGCGTGTAATCAATCTGTATATGCAAGCTATAAGGGATATGACAGAAACCTTGTTTTAACAGTGATGTACATTAATAGGCTAAAAACATAAATGATCATGTTTATCAACGCATAATTGCCAACAGACTTGGGTATTCCTACCAGTAACATATCTTTGGACCCCAACATAATCTACAAGCCATTAATGACCATGTTCATTGCAGATGATTTTGCAACAACAGATTTCAATAAGCTAAGATCTTTGCTTAAAAGACTTCAGATTCAAAAGCCAACCACTGGCATCACGAGCAGTAACAAGGGTCGTACCTGGACTCTGTTGGCTTCTTTTGCCTGCTTTAGCCTTTCAATGTTTTCTGAAGTAACGAAATCACTAGGATCCACAGTCTCGACCCCCTTGTCAATTCAAAAGATCAGATTCAAGCATCATTTTTTTCCAATTAAATCAACTCTATGCATCACAAAGTCAGTTATGCATTACATGTAAGAGAACCGAAATTTGTACAGAGTACAAGCATCACTAAAACATTGAAGTATACAGAATAAGAATTAAATAAGAGTGCCAAGAAAAATGGACAAAAGAGACCACTTACTTGCTCACTTGCAAAAGCCTCAGCTCCATCGAACGCAAGATAAATATGAGGGGTCTTCTCCATGACCAACCGAGCCAGCGAAATGGGATTAACAACAGTGCTGAGACCAGAAACAGCACCACATCTCTTAGTCTTACCTTCCATGATTGAAGCTTCCATCTCAACGGTGCCTACGGTGGTTAGAACAGATCCCTTCCCAGCATTAAAATGTGGGCAGTTTTCCAATTCACGGACCTATACAGGGTAGAACACTAGCAACTAAATCATAATCAATTTTGCATGAAAAATCCCATTAACTTATCAGGATTTACCACTTCACTAGATTCCCAAAGCAAACAAATATCATATTTTTACACA
The DNA here is from genome assembly GCA_027123425.1 of Erythroxylum panamense. NCBI lineage: Eukaryota > Viridiplantae > Streptophyta > Magnoliopsida > Malpighiales > Erythroxylaceae > Erythroxylum > Erythroxylum panamense. The sequence continues at coordinate 27,656,681 of JAOTIZ010000006.1, read as the reverse complement.
AAAAAGAAAAAGATTGCCTTTTTGCCATCTGTTTATGAATTATGTTTGAATTCAATAGAAAAACCATAAAATAACCGAAGAGTTAGATGCCTCTGAAGGAAAAATGTATGACTTGAATATACCACAAGCTCGGCAACGTCAAGGGGGTGTTTTTGGGCTTGGAGAGCGGCGACGCCGATCTGGAGGCAGCGACGGAGGGTATCTTCACGGGGGAGGCGGTGCCCAGGTGGGAGGGAGGGAGTAATATCGCCTGCGCCGCCTTGAATTGCTATTGCCCAGCCCATTTGCACGGCTTTTTTGATGGTCTCCACTCTCTAGCCTGGGGACAGTTGCAGCGGTTGTTGGAGGGAAATAAGACCATAGTCTTGGGAAACATATAGACAGTGTAAATCGGGTTGAATTCTGGCAGTGTGAATGTGGCTTTTATATAAAAACAAAAAAGAGCCACTCTCTTTTTGATACAGACATTCCACAGTCTTACAGCAAACTATTTGGACTGTTGCTGAACAACTTTATGAGTACATTATTCTTAATTCCCACAATGTTGGGACCTACTTTCCCATCACCCTCTAGCTTTGAGTATTTATGCTTTTATGAGATGGCTAAGAAGGTTCTGCTTTTAGATCACACTTCCTTCTTTTTCGTGTATCCGTTCGACATTGTTTGTTTGTTCAACTTGTCTATCATTCCTCTACTTAATTATGGCAGGGCCTTAAGGGTGGAACTCAACGTCACCATGATCCTCGTACGAGGAAATTAAACCAAGATTACTATTTTATTATAGTTAATTACTATCAAAAATTGCATAGAATATACCAAAAACACAAGAAGAGAGGTTTAACATATGCATCCATTTAGAAAGATCATCAATAAGAGATGTTTAACAAATGAATTTATTTAGGAAGATCATGTAAGCAATATTGGTTTATACTCTACAGTCAATTAGTTGATTATAGTTTAATGACATAATTCTTTAAAAAAAGTTTTTTTCTTATACATATTTAAATATATATGATAAAGTTCATGGGTTAAATATTTTTCCCTCTCCTATAAGAGCCATAGGTCTCTTTAGCTTTATTTACACATCTACCTCCTCATTAGTATCATGAAGCACTATTACATTTTTATGCATATCTCATCTCAAGAGGTCCAACTTCTTACCCATATATTCCTCTTTACTGTTGTTGGCTTGGACCTCAACTTCTTTAGTATGTTGCTCCTTAAGCAATTATAACGAGTATCCAATTTTGAACCTCTCCCCTGCTGAGATCTAAGATTCCTTATTCCTAAGCTCTCTACTTTTAAGGAATAAGTTACCTAGACCTTGTCCTTGAAAAGCTTATTGTTTCATCCAATCTCAAGATAGGTAAAGCTTTAGGTATTTATTGATCAACATCCACCAAAATAGATACTCTTATGAAGCTCACCCTACTTATTCTTGTTATAACATCAGACATACACACTGTCTTTCCAATGTGGCTCAACCCCTTCTTGTCCAATATTCCAATAGAATGCTATTAAAATTTATCCACAATGGTAACTGCTTTTACTTCAAAATATGAAATGAGGTACCCAAGTTCCATGTTTATAAGAACAGTGTCATCTATCGTTATAATTCCAAGGATCAAATTCTATAACCTTATGAGCTATGTTCATTGATTCAAATATAAAGATAAATATATTTTCCTTATTCACCATTGTTTCTAGAAGTTCCTATTTCTCCACTGATGTTATGTCTAAGCCACTCTCTTATCAAAGAAGAACCTTATAAGAATGGCTTCCCATTTGAGAGCCCCTTTCTTAAGTGTCTCCAAGCTTAGTGAAATTATGGCATTTCTAGTTGACACATTAGGGGGAAGTGGTAGAGTTTAAGGGCTTTAGCAAAGTCACCTAAAACTTATATATACCCAAGTGTTCCTAACACCAATAGGTGGCTAAGGAATAACCTTTACAAGTTTAGAACTTTAATGTGTGCTTGTGTTTAATTTTGAGGTGGAAGGGTTGAGGATGTATGCAAAAGAGGGCGTAATTAGGTCTAAGGGACTAGGGTAAGGTTGGAACCATTTGGAGCTAAGGTGTGGAACTCTTCCAAAGGAATAGGAGCAAGTTGGTTCAGCACACTTAAAATTGTATTTAAAAAGGTAATTAAATGAAATAAGAAGAATTATGGAGTGGCAATAACAATAGGGGAGAAACAAAACTATGACTTAAATATTCCTAAGGTATAAGAGCATACTAAACCAATTCAATTAAGAAGATCCACTATAATAAGAAGACCTACTATATCTCATTTGATTACATAGTCTATTTAGATAAACAAGACTCTGATATCGGACATGTAGTAGATCCAGTTACTTTTACAGAAGCTAATTCTGGACCTCATGCAGATTTGTAGTTAGATGCAATGAGGGATGAGATGCAATCCATGAAGTATGGGTGCTTGTCTATTTACCTCATAACTATAAACAGGTCAACTGTAAATGGATTTACAAGATCAAAAAGTACCATCAGGGTAAAGTTGAGCGATTCAAAGCCTGTTTGGTTGTTAAAGGGTTCACTTAAAAAGAAGGTATTAACTTTAATGTTACATTTTTCTCCTGTATCCTCTAAGGATGCATTTAGAGTGATTATGAAAATAGTGGGTCATTAAGTTATGAAGCTATATTAGATGGATGTCAAAATTGCTTTGCTAAAAGGAGAACATTATGAAGAGATCTATATAGAACGATCTGAAGGATTTTAGGTTCAAAACAAGGCTGATATGGTTTGTAACTGGAGGAAATCCATATATGGTTTGAAACAAGACTCTAAACAATGGTAATTAAAGTTTGATAAGGTTGTTACCTCATTTAGATAAGATTCTTGTACTACAAGATTAGGAGCAACAAAGTTATCTTTCTACTTTTATATGTAGATGATATTTTGCTCGCATCAAATGACTTGAACATATTGCATAAGGTTAAGTAGCTTTTGACTAAGCATTTTGACATGAAGGACCTTGGTGAGGAATCTTTTGTCAGAGAATATATTGAGCAAGAGCTTTAAAAGTTTAATATGGTTGATTATAAACCTATTGCAAAACCAATCTCTCATTGTGAGAGATTATCTTTGCCATAATTTCTAAATAATGGTATAGATAGTGAGGCTATGAATAATGTACTTTATTTTAGTGCAATTGGTATCCTGATGTATGCTCATGTGTGCACTAGATCAGACATTGCATTTATTATTGGACTACTGGGTAGGTATCTAGCTATCCCAGGAATAGAACACTTGAATATAGTCAAACAAGTGTTGACTTATCTTAAAGGAACTAAAGATTATATGTTAACATTTAGGAAAGTTAACGGTCTAACATTTACAGGTTATATTGTTGGACCCCGAATTTTCTTAGAATTTTGAATTATAATTTGACATAAAATGAGGAAATTTGTGGTGAATTATTCATGTGCAAAGAAAAAGAAAATTCAAGAATGTGGATTGTTATATGAGATATGTGAATTTAGCAAGATGAGAGGGTATGTGTTTGCATGTTTTTGTTATTGATGTTTAAGATTAATTATGACCTAAAAGGGTGTTTTTAGTTTAAATGGAATTGATAGTGAATAAATTGCTTTAAATGGAGTTGAAAAGCAAGAAATTAATAATGAAAGTGTAAAATTTTAGGGAATTGCAAGTTTGACTTTTTGAGGATGAATAGTAGTAGAAAGTTGACCATTTTGAGGTGAAATCTTTGTGAATTTTTCTGGCTTGATTTAGGCAGAATTTGATAAAATAATATTCGTGAAAGTTATAGCTTATGTTGAAAGCTTTCTATCGCCTTAAAGTATGACATTTTTTGATATCGGGATTGAATGTTATGATCTTTCAAAGTTAAGGTTATTTTGCTTTGTTTTTAAAAATTCTCATAAGTGTAGATTTGGAAGTTTGGATATTGTTTTGGGATGACAAATTCTGGCAGAAACTTTGATTGAAAAAAGTTAGAGGTTGAAATTGCCTTTAAATGCTTCATGAAAGTTTTATATTATGTTTTGATCTTTCCATTGATGTAAAGTATGGAATTTTTGGACCATGGAATGTTAATTTATAATTTTTAGAGTTTCTGTTACTTATTTGGGATGACAAATATGGAACAGTAACTTTGATTGAAAATTTGACTCCCTTAGAGGTCAAATTGATTTTTCTGTCCTTCATGAAAGTGGTAGTTTGCATTTTGATCTTTTCATTGATATAAAATATGACATTTTGGACCTTGGAGTTGAAAGATAGAAATTTTAGAAGTTGAGTTATTGTTTAGGGAGACTTAAATTGGACATAAATTTTGAGTGGGATTTGACTCTTTTAGAGATGGAATTGAATTTTGAATTCTGCATGGAAGTTGTAGAGCTTGCTTTTATCTTTCTTTTGATACCAAATTTGCAAAATTTGGAGCTCGGGATCAAAAGTTTTGATTTTTAGAAAATTTGGTTATATATATATATATGAAAAAAAAGACGTAGCTCGCGTTCTCGAAGCTCGTCGCAGGGCGAGCGTAAGGGCTCACCTCGCAATCGCGAGCGTCCACCCAACGCGCGCCCCTCGCATGCGACGCCGTTTTGTTCTGTCATTTTTCTTCCCCTGCGACGCCGCTTTGATTTTTGTAATTTTTCCCTAATCCGACTCTTTCCAATCTTTTATTTATATCTTTTTTGTCCGACATCCGATTTACTTGGTTTTCAAAGCGTTGGATTTCTAAGACATCCCTCTACCTTCCCATGAAAAAATTGTGGATTTTTGTAAATTGAAAGAGATGGATTTAATCAAAGTAAGTTGGAAAAGTTTCTAAACATGGTTCAGTATTTTAGTAAATTCTTAGTCTGTGGAGATCCAATTGAGTTGATTCTTGTTGAAAAATAAACTAGAGACATGGGGCTACAAGTTATCTGAAGACATTGAATTTCAATTTAGCCTCTAAGACTTTCAATTTCTGAATTGAAGTTGGGTTTAATGTTCAGTCTTGGATTAGTAAGAGCTGAAAGTGTTTAGGCCATAACTTTTGGTCTAGCACTCCAAATGAGGTGATTCTTAATTTGGATAAAACTAGAGAAATAGGGCTACAAATGTTCTGAAGGACTCGAGTTTCAATTTAGTCTTTAAGAATGTCAATATTTGGACAGAAGTAAATAACAAGAAAATGTTTTAGCATAAAAATAGTCTGAAAATGTTTGGAGTATAACTTTTGGAGTAGTGAACCAAATTAAATGATTTTGGTGTCATTATGAAATTGAGACAATG
>JAOTIZ010000006.1:27614099-27629986 GCA_027123425.1 Erythroxylum panamense | reverse complement strand
AATTGAATATTACTGTATTATGCTGTACGCCATGTGCGTAATGCATGATTTGAGTGAACCATCGATGATGGTTTCTCGCTGAGTTCGCAAACTTACCCAACATTGCAACTGTTTTTCAGGAATTGAAGAGTACCCCGTTAGACAAACGAGAGTATGTCTACCGCACTGGAGTCGGGGACTAGGGTCGGGATCAGTTCGCGTCTGCATTAGTGTCTTTCTGATTCGTGTGTAATTGTATTTCCGCGTTTTCTGAAGAATCGAATTGTTATTGTAGAGGGCCCAAATTATTAAATGTATAATTGAAATGTGATTACTGAATTTATGTTTTAATCGAAATGTGTTCGTTTTGAAGTGGGCCCAGTATGGATACTGATTTTCACAAATTAGTGTTTTTGTGTCAGTGAGTCCCAAATGGGCGAAAGCCGTATTTGTAATAAGTTCTCTAAAAGTAGTCTATATTGTCTCGGACCTTTATATAATTGAAATTGTGACAGGATTGAAAATGATTTCGAATTAAAGTGGACCCGATTGTTTATTAAATTATGTGCTTGCAATGATTTCAAAAATGTTTTAAAAATGACTTTTTGTGTTTAGTACTGGAAGTGAGTGCTGTAGCTTACCATTCTCATGTGGCGCAGACTCGGATATCACCCACGATATCGGGTTCGGGTCCTGCGGGGTTGGGATGCTACACATCCCAATTTTCATTTCATCATATAGTTTCATTCTTTTCATCTTAAATGCAAAATCAAATACAATACTCAAAACAATAGAACATCACTCACGGCTTTCATCACTTTCTACATCTTTTCTGCATTTTTTTCTAACATCAATTTATAGCCCAAAAACATTCACGCCTCCCATCCACAAGTATGAAAACATCATCTCTTTGTCATTTATCCTTAATATAACCATGAAAATAAAAGTACAACTTACTTGTTTCTAACAAAAACTCCATTCGTAAGAGTAGATAAAGCTTTCGGTGGGTCAAGCAAACAACAAGAATCAATGATAAAACAATATCTATGGATTGGTTTCGGTGATTTATGAGCAAGAAGAGTTTTCTCTTTTTTTTTGCTTTTGTCAAAACATTTCCTTGTGAATAAACAACAGCAGAGGAGAATTTCATCGTGGCATTTTGCATGGTTGAAAAGTGTCACTAAATAATGCTACCACTTGTCACCATTTAACTAGTCTATTTATTTATTTATTTATTTTTCTTAATCTAAAAAAAACCCAAATTGTAAAAAACTTCAAAAAATTCACCAAAAATCCAAAATATTACTAATCGTCTCCAAATAATTTTTCAACTCAAAAATAATTCACCAAAAAATTTCTAAAATATCCAAAATGTACAAAAATTATCAAATTACATTTAATACATTCCAAATAAATCCACAATTTCTATTTATAAACCAATTTATCCGGAAATGCCAATGAATGCATGTACAATCATATGAATATGTAAAATAAATGTGTATGTCACTAATAATTATGTATGATGTGCATTTTTCTAATTTCTCATAATTCATAATTATAGTCTTAACATGGGTAACGGTATGTTACATTAAAGACGTTTTCCATGGAAGATTGTCAGCCAATGGATAGTTCTATTGATTGTAGTAGCAAATTAACAAAAGAAAGAGAAAGGAAACTTGTAAATCTAATGTATTACAAGATTCTGGTAGGTTATTTGAGGTATTTAACATGTATTGACCTTATATATTATTTAGTGCTAAGTTAGTGAGCAAGTTTATGGAGAATCATATGACATCACATCTGAAGTTTGCCAAGAGGGTTTTAAGGTATATCAAGGAAACTATTGAGTATTGGTTGTCTTATTCTTCATTGAAAAATCTTGAACTTTTTGGATATAGTAGTGATTTGGCTGGAAGCATAAAGAATCACAAAATTACAACTAATTTTGTTTTTTATTTTGATTATTCATCTTTTATATGGTGTTCTAAGAAGCAACCCATTGTTGCTCTATCAACTTGTGATGCTGAATATGTTGTAGTTGTGTCTTGTGTTTGTTATAGTATTTGGATTAGAAAATTTCTAGAGAAGATGAAAATGTTTATCTAATAGGATGTAGGATTGGTGCTCCAACAATGCTTCATTTTTATCTCTTATTAAAATAGGGACTTGCGCTACCCCACACAAATTTGAAGCCATATTGGCTTCCATTCTCCAACTTATAAGCATGACCTTCTTCCTCCATTTCTCTGTGCCCTAGTGAGATAAACAATTTTATCTTTGGCCACGAATTAATTAACTATAGCACCTTGAGTTATTGCGAATGTACCTTATTTGACACATGAATTTGTATAAAGAAATGGGGGACTTCACATCTCACAGGTGATAAGATACTGTAAAGTTGATGGTCTCCTAAGAATGGAATGCAAATAAATCATACTTAAGCATAAGTCTTCAATAATGATATAAACTATGTCATGAAACGGGAACTGTATTTCATTTTCTAAAGCTATCAAAATATCCAATAATTTTCTTAAGCTTGGGGAAATATGCTCTCTTTGACTCAAAGGATCATCTAGTTAGGAAATTAATCATTGATCAAATCACGGGTGAAATTAAATAATTTTTTATAATTTTGGAAATGATTACTTTAATAAAAAATTTGAAGCAGTAATTATTAGGTTAAAGACAAATATGATTCATATATTCTACAAAACTTTTTTTATGAAGTCAATTACAAGTTGTCTAACTATTCAACCTTTATGGTATTTATATATTAAAGAAAAAAAACTCTAATTTTTTAAGAGAGATTAACTGGAGTGTCAACTCCTTTGGTGCATTTCCTTTTTATAGAGAAAAACTAAGGTTTAACTAGGCTAATTAAAATTAAAATCTAAAATGTAATTAAAGTCTAATGGAAATTATAATTATAATTTAATCTTAATAAAATCAAATATCTTAAATTTGATCCTTAAAAGTTTTTAAACTTCATCATAATTAAGCCTAAGTTAATTAAAAATATTTTTCTCTTTAATTGTACTATATATGTGTCCTATTAAGTTCATATTATGTTAGTAATAATAATAATTTTTAATTACAATTTTTAATTAAAATTAGATAATTTATTTTATTTCTCTAATTAAATAATTCATAAATATATATTAAAATTGATATCTAGTAACATCTCGTGGCTACCAAGATGTTAGGAATATTAAAAGGATTTGACTTAATATGCCCATATATAAGTATAACATCTAGTTTAATCTTTTTATTATCTAATACTTCAATTAGAGATTGAATGTAAAACTAGTGTTTATTATATTAAAATCTAACCATCTTCATTCTTTCGCAGTAGTAATTGATTTATAATTGATATTTGAAAAAATCTTTTCAAATTTCAATTTACTCTAATCAAATAATTCCTAGTAGATTACCAATAAAAATAGTAGAATATTCTCCTTAATTAATTTAACGAGACGAATCTTATCCAATATTATTGATTAAACTATTCTAAATATAATCAACCATAAATATAATCAAAATTCGTAACCACCATATTAGATAATTTGATAATCTCAAGTCTAAAAATCAATTATATAATCATCAAAATGAAAACATTCACACACTCAGTTAATGTTCCATTTAAGATCTTCATTATCAAATTATTTTAATAAACTTATTTTTTAAATAAATACTTACATTATTTACATATTCTCAATTACTTTCTTTATAAGAAAGAGATATAATATGTGCTAATTTTATCATTCTATCAATATTTTATCCTTAAGTTTTCCTACATCTAATGATTGTCGATTCTAACATTGAGTGAAAGGTGTTATGCCTACAGTGAAGGTATGGGTTCTTTATTGTAGGTTAATGTTTATGCTTATGATTAGGTCACAGATTCAAGTTACGAGAAAATTCTTAGTAAGAATATAGAGGGAAAGTTGCGTATAATATGACCCTTCCTAAACTCCAGTAAAATGGGGAGCCCTATACACTAGGTACGTTGACTTGATTTATGCTTATAGTTAGGGTATGGTTCTATACTTAGGAATTAACAACATACGAAAACTTTGATATAAATTATTATCTTTTCCTTATTAGGATCATGACTAAGAAAAGAGGTTGAGACAATAAGCATTACTCTCGTTTATACTTTGGATACACTTACGACCATAAAAAACTGTTGACGAGACTGATTTCTAGAAAGTGAAGAAGTTTAAAGACAAAGAAATTGTTGGAATTAACTCAATATTTTTATATAATACCAACAAGTAAGAAAAGATCTTTTGAAGGAAGGTTGACTAGAGATTTATTGTAAAAACATATAATCTTAAAGGAAGAGCTTAAACTACTAAAGCACTTACTGGAATCATTAGAAGATTGTGACATGCAGGTGTACCTTTTTACAAAGTGCGTGCTATAGATTGAACTAGCAAGACTCGCAGATCTCTGAACACTAATGAATTGAACTAGTATTGAACACCCGAAGAAAGGTTTGCAAAGTATGTTCTCGAATTGAATCATACCACTAACCTTGAGCAAGGTGGGAAATTCATGGTTAAATAACCATGAAGTACGTTTTTCTTTGGGAAAAAGTACGCAAGACAGTAGCTATTGTGCAGAGACTGGAAGTAGTTATCTCCATCAGTACAGGCTAATGCTAAAGCCTCGTAAAACGTTGAATTGTATTAAGCAATCATAGTAATGCAAGTAATTAGACATTAGTATAAAAGGCAAACATTACGTTGAGATGGAAGTACTAAAATTGAAGGACAAGAGTATAACTCGGAAAAATATACATTGAACAACTAATGTATCTTTCTCATTCCTTACTGTTTTAATCGTATCGTATGAGACGAGTGACAGGAAGTCCTGTCATATTAAGCAAAGTACAATTACAAAACGCAAAGTATCAAACATGGGATTAACTGATCAAGTGCACCACAAGTAAAAGCTCTGACGAAGACCTTCATTCTGAACCAACATTTTAACTTCTCATGCGTAGAGCCTTGCAGCTCCCCGCAACGATCAAATTTCCCGCAATTCATGCGGTTGACGGAGTTCACATTTTTAGAAGGCATACATTTTTCCCAGCTTCCCTAGTCCAGAAATGATGCCCCAGGCGGAGTTGATCCCTCGTTACATTGTCAGCTGACTAGCGAATCTTATATCATTTGGAGAAACCTATCTACATGTAATGTACCGTATGAACCAACCATTGGTCTACATAATTCCTCATTTCAATCAAAAGGGTTGGCCTCTTTGATCTTCAAATATCCTCTTTTTTTGTGCAAAAGCAAAATTTCAGCATGTCCAATCTTTGCAACTGATATCCCGGGTGCCAACACCATTGAACTAATGGAGTAAAACCACTAAACAGAACTTGTGAGATTTCACATAGACAAGTAAAAGAACAAGTCGTTTTCTTCGTTTACTTGAAACATCAGACATTTTCATCAAATACTTTAGCAGCAAAGATTATCATATACCTGAAAAAGCTAGCAAATCTCTTCGATTTACATAGAGCTGCATCTTTGAAGCCAATGCTACTTTGCTCAGTGAATCACCATTCAATCTAAGATGCGCTTGGACAGGTTTAACCACATTTCCGGAGCAACTATCGCCACTTGGTTTTCAAATTATCTACCAAGTTTTGGGCCACTGAGGTCTGTCTCACAGGTTCTAGCTACGCCTAATAGCAACCAGATTTACCAACTAATTGTAATGAAAAATGTGCTTAGGAGAACCACTCAATTATTTCAATGAGAAAGGAAAAGATGATTCAAACCAGCAGTAGGATTCACTATCACAATTAAATTGTATGCACTCAAAAACTGAATAATTGGTGTATACTAGACCTAAGAAGCTTCTGGCTTGGTACAAATATCATGGCCAAAAATGTTCAACGAAGTTTATGGATTGGAAGATTGTTGTAGTGGTGGTGGGAAGGATATGGAATTTGGGAGGGTTGGAAAGATGCTGTAAACCCATTGTTTCTCTTTGATTATGCCAACACATGGCAACATATCAAACTGATTACAGTATGGGTGTGATTAAGGAGGTTTTGACCCTCTCCATGCTACAGGCACTTACAGACAACACATACGAGTTTAGGAAACTGCCCTATATGCTTTTACGAGGACCATAAATGTCTCTAAAGTAAGATTCTTCTGCATCCAGAACACCCTGTAGAAAATTTTAAAATACATTAAAAAATAAAAAATATCAGAATGGAGATCCTCAAGGTTTGAGCAGAACCTTAATGATGATAATGGCAGCATCCTTGTGTAGAACTTCATTGTATTCATGGCAAACCAAGCTCTGCAATAAATGACAATCTACTTTATTCAAGTATGAACAGAAGATAAATGTGGAAGTCAGGTGAGTGGTGAGACAGACTTGAACACAATTAGGGCAACCAGTATTCCCAAAGCAGTGGCAAGATGTGAGAAGTTCCAAAGCAGAACCTAGAAGCTCTGTGAAATATGGTTGAATCTGTTGCATGTACAGAACTCAAAAGTCAGGGAAGATGAAGACGTCATGAAACTATGCAGTAGACTATGAAAAACCTGCCTGTGTTTAAAGGTCAAGCATGATAGCATACCCAATAGCTATTAAACCACCCAAAAAAATTTTAACTCAATTTGAACCCTGTAAGAGGGATCAATAAGTGGTGAACCGCCAACCAAATTGCCGAAATATATATAACACTTCGCTCAAATTTCCGTTTTAAGTATTACACGTAATGACAAGGCCATTGAACCAGAATGGTTATACTATGCCATCAAATTTCCAGCAACCATAATTAACAAATATTAGTTTTAAGCTCAGGTAATTCTGCATTCTGTTGTTGGGCTTCCAAACTTCATGAATAAAAAATTAAATTAGAGCATTTCAATTTCTAACTACCTGCTTTGAGACACCAGTCCCTCCTGGATGCTGATCGTATACCAGAATTCTTTCTGGATAATAGCGGGTATCATGTGGGTTTGGACATTCTGGAGACAAGTCAGATGAGTTGCATCTTATATATCTGCAGGCCAAAGCATCAGAACGTACTCAACCAGTTTAGAGCACCAAAGCAGGTATGCATGAGAAGTAAAAGTTTTGAGAAAATAATTACAAGCTTTAAGTGAGCGTATGAGGAAACAGTTTCTGATTTTAGATGATCATAAATATAAAACTCACAGAGGCACTACGTTAAGAATGGCATGAGATGCAGCATGCAGACCGCCACAAAATGAAAAACCTTTTTCCTCTACCAACTTTTTAATGGATTGGGGAACTTGAATCCAAACAGCCTGTACAGAAATTCATCAAGAAGTTATAGCATCTGAAAAGAAAAGGAGAATGGTTTAATCAAAAGACAATCATGTGCAACTGGATAAGGGTTACTGCAAAGATGACTTCAGCAATAACAGCAACCTGAGATTCAAATGAGAATGTAGGCAGTGAGAGATCAACTACATCTAAAATTCTGTTGCTTCCTCTTTGTATACAGTAGAAACCAAACCAAGTAGTTGTTACTTTACAAGGATTTGCTTGAGCTGTAGTTCTAGAGGACTGATTCCCAGGAACCCGTGCAGGATAGGCCTAACATAACATAGAAGATATCCCAGTCTCAAAGCAAATACATCATTTATAAGACCCAGAAGAAATAATTACAAATTCTACGCTGATGTATAACTTTCTCAATGGTATATTTATTGTTCAAAGCAATATATAAATATACATTGTTGCTTCCTACAAAATAGGCTTCTTTAAAAGTCATTCTCTCCATTATGAATTGATCACTTCCTCTTAGCACGATTTACAATTACAAATAGAAATGCAGACAAAAAAAGCAAGGAATATCTTCCCCTCTAATCATCATTATCAATTGAAATCAACTTCGTAGTAACTCAGAGTGAACATCAAGATGTAATACCACTAAGTACTGAACATTTGAAAGTACAAAAACATGACAAGTGTGAAGAATTACTAACAGAAGTTCAAAGGGAAAGTGCAGAGGAAAACAGAAGGTTGAGGGTCCAACTCACAAGGTTGCCACCAAGTACATGGATATCGGTATAGTCACGGGTTTTGGTGTAATAATTTACATTAGTTTCATGGCATAAAGCAATCTTCTCCGACAAATTCAATTCCTTCACTAGATAGGTCTTCCCTTGATGCATATAGACTGCACCATCATATACCTAATCCCATGTATTACATAAGGAATTGAATGAAAAAGAGCTTACTACGGAATTGATAAGGAATACAGCTAAACAGATAAAAGAGACGAAACCATGGTCCAGTCTGAAAATAAAAATTGCAGCTTTGATACCTGAAAGAAAGCTCGACTTTCCTCAATCTCTTCGAGGACTTCTTTTTTTTCTATGTCTGTTACCCTGTATCTGACAGTTTCTATAGCTCGAATACTTATACCACGTGATGGCATTTTCTAGACAAATAATAGAAAGGAAAGGAAAACAAATTTGGAAATAAATTACAATTGTCACAAATTTTATCAATTAAGGAAACAAAATAAGGGTTGTCCCAGTGCACAAAGCTCCCCGCTTTGCGGGGGTCGGGGGAGAGTCATCAATTGTATGCAACTTTTCCTTTGTGTTTTACAAAGAGGCTGTTTCTCTAACTCAAACTTGTGACCTTTCGACCACAAAGGAGTAATCTTATCAGTTGCACCAAGGCTCGCCCTCTATTATGGAAACAAAATATTAAATGTAATGTATACATAATAATAATAATAAATACCTCACGTCCAATGTAGCTCCAAGTTTGAGCAGAAGCTTCACGCGAGGGATCAAAACCCAAATAACCTTTAGTTTTAAGGGATTTCACTGCATTCTCTAAACTATGGCCAAAATATTTTTCATCATATTCCAAACTAAGAGGGTGTTCAAGAGCGGCACAGACAAGATGCTGCTCAAGCACCTACAATAGCAAGTCATTAAAGGGAAGCACATAGATTAGCCTATTTTGTTGGATACCGAAAAAGAACAACACAAAAATGATTGATTCAGACAAAACTTTCAATCACAGCAAATTTGATACCTGTTCATTTTGAGCATCAATATGGCAGCACTCTATTGGGCCATCAAAAAGTTTCTTAGGAAACTTCATAAAATATTGGTCCAGGGGACCTTCAAATGCTATATAAACAGCAAGAGATGCCTTCTCTCTCCTTCCAGATCTGCCAGCTTGTTGCCAAAGGCTAAAAGTGGAAGAAAAATGTTTACAATTTGAACAATTGAAGAGAACTACCAAAATCGCTGAAAATGGAGTAACTAAGCATTTTACCTAGAAATACTACCAGGAAAACCTAAATGAAGGGTAGCATCAATGTGGCCAACATCAATACCCAACTCAAGGGCATTCGTTGCAGCAATGCCGCAAAGCCTTCCGCTGAAAAAATCCTTCTCTATTTTCCTACGATCCTGTTATAAATTGCAAATATAACCAGATTATCAAACAGGCTGGCAATGATTTTCACCTGATATGTCACGTATGAACATGGAAATGACAACTGGGGTACAACATTAAGATGTGAGAAAAGTTGATATGACATCGTTGTCTTTTTTTTCTTTTGACAACTGTGGTTCAATCCAGTGATATAAACCAAAGCTTCAACTGAAAGTCTCATCAAGAAACGAAAAGGAACTGTCGTTATGAAAGTCAATATTAGAAATGAAAATGGAGAAAAGAAACAGTTCCTTCATGGGTTACTTGTTATATAGATGAAATTTCATCTTAGGATAGAATCTGACAAATCAAAACAGAATGAAGCATGAAGTATGACACAAGCTCTCCTTTGATCCAATTTAGGAATAGCTTCACTATCTTCAAATAACTTTTATTATACTTCTGAGAAACTAGATGGCTCAGAGATCAAGTATGGGAGGTGTACATTAAATGGTTTAATGAAGACAAAAGCTCAAAAGCACATTGATCACGATCGCTGCAACTGATTAATATAAAGTACTGAAAAGGGTTAACTAATCAATAAATGATAGTATCTATAACATGTCTAACCTAGAAAGAAGGAAATTATTCACCAAAGTTTGATTCAATTTTCAGAAATCAGAAACACAAATTCTCTGATTCATGAATCTACTTTGCAACAAGTGTCCAAACATGGTTACTAAGAAACATCTGAACTCACTTCAGGCATGTAGCCAGCACGATAAGCAGCTATTGAGTCTGCAAAGTTTGGAGCTGTCTCTTGAAGAATCTCTCGCCTATAACAGTTGTTGAAATTTAATGATAAAAATCGGTATTAATAAACTGCTATCAAAATAATTCCGAATTTATGGTATGAATTGACATACGTATAGGATAAAACAATCTCAGTGAGTTTGCGTGATCTACAGAATGCAATGCAACGTAGTCCATGCTGAATCATTTCTGCAAAGAGATGTGAAACTTCCGATATTGGGCTGCAAAACCAAATTTTGGGTTAGGTTGTACCTCTGCAGACAGATAGAAAGTTGTTTAGATATTTTCATTTGAATCATTTTATCACGCATCTATCAAATTTAAGTAAACAAAAGAACATATAATCAGCATGTAAGCTACCTATATCTTCTTAGAAGCACTAAAATAAACCAGACACGATACTGATCTCTTAGAACTTGAAAATTTGCTTATATCAAATGTTTACAATAGGCTTAGCTTATAATACAAAATTCTAGTACCTATAAATTGAAACTAATGATTCTAATCTCATGATTTGTTCATGATTCTAATATAATAGAAAACTTAATCAAATACAATCAATCAATATATATGATTTTGCCACACTCCCCCTCAAGTTGGTGAATAGGTGTTCTCCATTTCCAGCTTGGATAAAATATTATGAAAAACTGAGTTGCTCAAACTTTTGGTGAGAATGTCAGCCAATTGACCATGAGTAGACTCATAAGGGATACAAATTAATCCAATTTTTAATTTTTCCTTGATAAAGTGCCTGTCGATTTCAATATGCTTTGTTTAATCTGTTGAACTGGGTTGTAAGCTATGCTGATTGTAGATTTGTTGTTTTAGTATAGTCTCATAGGGTCATCCCACTTGATCTTCAAATCTCCAAGAATAATCTTCAACTAGAGTGATTCACACACATCTTGAGCCATCGCCTAAAACTCAGCCTCTACACTTGACTGAGCCACTAAACATTGTTTTTTGCTTCTCCAAGTCACAAGGTTCCCACCAAGAAAAGTGCAATAACTTGAAACTGATCTTCTATCAACACTAGATCCAACATAACCAGCTTCAATATATGCCTTAAAAACCAAACCTCCATTTGTTTCAAACAATATACATTTCCCTAGTGTTCACTTAAGATATTGAAGTTTTCTTTGAGCTGTTTGCAGATGAGCTTCCTTCGACTATGCATAAGCTGACTAATTATACTTACTTCATATGTTATATCTGGTCGTAAGTGAGATAGATAAATTAGTCTTCCTACTATGTGCTGATACATTTCTCTGCCTACTACAACATCCTCTGCTTTTTTAAGCTTAGACTCATATCAATAGAAGTGCTTAGAAGTTTGCATATCATCTTGCCTATTTCCTTGAAAAGATATGTTATATACTTTTGTTGTGAGGTAAAATTTGTCTAACTATAATGGTGCAACTTCAAATCCAAGGAAATACTTCAACCTTTCAGCGCCTTAATCTCAAACTCCTTAGCTAATCATTGAGTCAATAACTGTTTTTCTTTATCATTATCCGCTTTTGCTATAAGAGCTATAACTCTCGTTGAAGAAGAGTGTTTAATAAACAATGTATGATCTCCTTGACTTTGTCTATATCCAATAGCCAACATAACTCTTGCAAATCTTTCGAACCATGCTTGAGGTGATTGTTTAAGGATATATAGTGCCTTACTTCAACTTATACACAATATAAGCAGCAAAATTCTTCCCATAACCTACTAGAATTTCCATGTAAATCTCTTCTAGTTCTCCATATAAAAATACATTATTGACATAAAATTGTTGCAATTCCCAACCATAATTAGCTGCTATGACAATAATATTCTAACCGTATTCCTCTTTGCAACATGAGTCAAGTCTCTAAATAATTAATCCCATAAGTTTGAATATACCCTTTCGCTACCAATCACAACTTGTATCTCTCAATGGACCCATCTCCCATATATTTCGTTGTTTATACCAATGTTTTAAAAATCGGACCAGACATTGAACGGGTCAAAGGAAAGGCTTAAGGTTTAAAGATTCAACTGGTATTGAACTGCTATAAAATCGGTATATAATAATAAGTAAAAATTATGCGAGTAAATAAAAATAAAATGTTTTGTTGTTGTTGTTGTAAGAAACAATTTAGGCTAAATAACTAAGAGAGAAGTACTACCAAGTTAGTCAATTAAGTTTTTTAAAAAGAATATTTTTTAATTTAATTCTATAATTATTTTAAAATTTATTTATTTTTGTTGTTATTTGAATCACTATG
Source organism: Erythroxylum panamense (assembly GCA_027123425.1). Taxonomy (NCBI): domain Eukaryota; kingdom Viridiplantae; phylum Streptophyta; class Magnoliopsida; order Malpighiales; family Erythroxylaceae; genus Erythroxylum; species Erythroxylum panamense. Next base: position 27,617,531 of record JAOTIZ010000006.1, on the reverse strand, counting down.
CTTTATTATTTTTAGAAAAAGCAAAATGAAATATATACAAATGCTATATTTTGCAGAAATTCAAGTCTAAAAAAAAGAAAACTTATGAATTTCTTATGTTATTAAAATTAGTGTGGAATAAGATGGTTCATCTTAAAACTAATATCTTATGAATCAAATATAGTTCTAAGTTTGTCAAAGTTGTTTTAGTAAAATTTAACATTAAATTGAATGAAAAAAATTAACGTTCAGAAGGATTAAAATTTAACATTATACTTTTTCATAATATTAAAATGAAATATTATATATAACAAAAAGTTTCAAGACATCTAGTTCATAAAAATAAAGATTATAACAGTACACCTGTTATACCAAAGATGCTATCGAGGCAAAGAAGAGAGATAAAGAGGGGGAGGTTAGGGTTGGGGTTCGCATGAAGTTGAAATAGCTACATTGTGTATTGTGATGGATAGGCTCAACGATAGAGGAGGAGGACGACGATAGGGTTTTATACCTTCGTTTCTTACTATCTCTCTTTTTTAAACAACAACACCCAGTAAAAACCTGACTAAGGTGCAAGGTGTGGGACTATCTCTCTTTTTCATGTATGTAAATCGATAAATGCTTAGTTTCTCTTCCTGAGTTTATCCTCACCAAATTCAAACCCTAGAACAAACTCATCTCTTTACTTCATTCTCGTCAACTAAATCCAATTGGGTCTTTGGGCTTCCATGTTTCATAGTCGTTTGGGTGAATTTGGATGATTGACGATGACGCCTTTTGTGCTGAGCATTCTCGGTGGGTTTCTTTTCGAATGGCTTAGTGACAATCTTCGCGTCTCAGTCATTAGCTACTAATCAATTCCAGCTGGTTAATACAGGTTATTAAATGAGACTGAACGGGACAACTAGCCAGTTTATATTATTTATGGTCGAATTGGCCAGTCTGATTTGGTTTTTAAAACACTAGTTTATACCCACTTACAAGCCATCGGTTTCTTTCCTACAGGTAACTTCAGTAATTCTTAAGTTCTTTCTTTCCAATGCCTCCATCTCCACATTCATAGCTTGTTTTCATTTTTCATTAGATAATGCCTCAAATAAGGTGGTAGGGATGATAATAGTATTCAGGCTCACGACGAAGGCTTTGTGAGATGGTGAAAATTTTTCCAATGATAGAAATGTGCAAAAGGGTATAATGGTCATTTTGTACACTCTTTAGTTCCTTTTCTGATGGCAATAGGAAAGTCCTGCTCATCATTATCGATACAAATCTTGTTCATTGAATGTAAGATTCGTTAAGACATAGAACTACTTTGATGGAGAGTAGTAACACTATACCCTTTTTAAGTCGAAGAAAAGCCCACGAAGACATATTTTAGTTCTAGGATCTAGCTTCCCCCCCATTATGAAAATACACAAATGACACACTCGAGAATTCTATGAACAAGATTGTTAATAGTGTTGAGATTCGAATAAAATATTAAAAGGACATTCACAGAACTTTTGAGATGCAAGATTTTAGAAGGCAATATGTATATGAGATGAGTGACTGCAAGAACTGCTTCCCCCAAAATGCCTTAGACATATTTTTTTGAAACAATGGAGCACATGCTTTTTCAAGATGATGACCGTTTTTCCTCTCTATTACCCCGTTTTATTATGGAGTATTTACACAAGATCCCTCATGAACTATTCCTTCATTTTAAAAGTATGGACTAAGAACTTGATTAAAACAATCCTTGACATTATCTGACCTAAACCTTTTGATGTTGACCCCAAATTGATTTTCGGCCATGGAGCAAAAATTTGGAAGTATGGTATTAAGATCAGATTTATGTTTGAGTAGAAAAATCTAAGGAACACGAGTACAATCATCAATGAAAAAAAGAACCAACTTGTCCTGAAAACACTGGAAACAGTATATAGACCCCCAATATCATTGGGAATAAGATAGAAGAAATAAAGCCCCTTCGATTACTAATTGGAAAAGGTATACACTTGCCTTTAGCAAGCTCACATACCTTAATGAAAATTTTCAACATTAAGATTTGTAAACAAAGAGGGAAACATAATCTTAATAATTTGAAATGATGGATGTCCTAACCAATAAGGGTGAAGCAAAATTTTTCTTTAATGGATGCAACAAAATCTGATATGAACGAATTGGATAATGTACCATTAGTTATGTTCAACTGACTTGGTGCTTCAAGATACTAGAGGTCATCCCATTCTCTAACAAGTCCAATCATCCTCCCTAAATCCTTGTCTTGAAATACACAATGACTACTATAAAAAATCAAATTACAACATAAATCATGGGTGAAATTTGTATGGAAACAAACTTGATAGATAGTTTGGAAACATGAAGAACATTTCTTAAGAGTTATTCATGGGATTATTTTGACATCCTTACACACGCTACAATTAAAGATCCATCGACTATTGCTATTTTTCAACTATTTGGACATAGAGTGTATATTGAGAAATATTTGGATAAATGGGTCGTATGGTCTGTTGTTCTTGAGTCCATAACCCAAGAGTTGGTAATGTTTGTATTTGAGGCATTTAATCCAAAGAAAAACATAAACTTACCAGAATATAAAGAACAACTATCTAAGGGCCTTTCATGGTTGTTGATAAGAGATCTCACTCTCCCAATTTCTTCTTGGTTAATACTACTTGACCATTATGACGTTGATTAGTTTTGTGATATTATGGCAATATGGACTTTCCATTAGCCCATAATAATCTCCTTTTTGACTCCATTCATAGTTAGAAGGCTTTCTATGAAGCTTCCAACATTTTTCATGATTGTGGCAAGTTTTCTTGAAATAAGTACACCATAATCCATCACAAATTGAAGTCCTTGCCTGACCACTTTTTTCTATCCCTTGAGCTACTCCTCTTTTCGAGTTAGAGACTGATTTGTTACTTTTACCTACCATTGTTGAACTATCAGTGTCCCATCAGTCCTCTTCTACTTTCCTCACCTTGAATGAGTGCCACCACTTCATTGAAACATGGAACCTCTTGTTTGCCTAAAATCTGGATTCTTACTTGGCCAAATTCTGGGTTAAGTCCAACAAAGAAGTCATAGATTCTATCCTGCTCAATAAAATCCTTTAGAAGAGCTATATCATCAGGAGTTTTTATTAACCTATAATGATCAAACTCTTGCCACAATGACTTCAATTGGGTGACATATTAGTGACTATCTTATTCCCTTATTTTGCAGCTAGGTTTTCATCTCAACTTCATATACTTGAGCTGTGTCTCTAGCTTTGGAATAGGATTGTTGCATAACCTCCCAAATTAACTTTAGTCGTAGCCAACAAATGCATATGCCACTATGAGAATCTGTTTTATAGATACTATATTAGATAAATATCAAATATAGGAGATAAATATCAGATATAGGATATGTATTAGGATCCCTAAAAATAAGGGATCC
>JAOTIZ010000006.1:27565408-27588157 GCA_027123425.1 Erythroxylum panamense | reverse complement strand
ATAGGCTCTGTTTCTTTATTGTGCAAGTATGAATATATAGGTGTTCATACGTGAGTTGATGAAAACTTAGAGATGTTTAAGAAAAAGGTTTTGAGTCTAGCAATATAGTCATATTGTCTGTGAAGACATATCGTCTGTAAAGATGTATCGTCTTAGGTTGACTTTTGCTTCTTCTTAAGTTGACCATTTGTAGCGTCTACTTTTCCATTCATTTGCTTTTGCATTCGTCTATTTTTCTAATCGTTTGCTTTTCCATTGATCTTCTTTTTGCATTCGTCTGCTTTTCTATTCGTCTGCTTTTCCATTTGTCTGCTTTTTTCATTCGTCTACTTTTCCATTCATCTACTTTTGCATTCGTCTGCTTTTCCATTCGTCTACTTTTGCATTCGTCTGCTTTTGCATTTGTTTGCTTTTCTAATCATCTGCTTTTGCATTCGTCTACTTTTTGCATTTGCCTGCTTTTTGCATTCGTCTGCTTTTCCATTCGTCTACATTTCCATTCGTCTGCTATCTATTTAGTCTTATGTGGGCAGAACCTTGATGGATTCTTTCAGCCATAACTTTGTCGTCTAACCTTCAAATGACCCAATTTTTAAAGCATTGGATTCATAACACATTTCTCTATCTCTCTCCATAGAAATTACAAATTTTGGTTTTGACTCAAAAAAGGTTGATCTAATCAAAGTAAGGATATCGGTTGGAAGAGCATGAACGGGATTTTTTACTGAACATGTTCCTGTATTTTGATGATATCTTGATCTATAGGATTCCAAATGAGATGGTTTTTAATTTGGAGTAAACTAGAGATATAGGCCTACAAATTGTATCAAGAAGTTGAATTGTGAATTTAATGGTTTTAGTGAGGCATAAACCTAAGTATTAAATATACTTAGATGAGTTTTGAATATGAGAATAATTTTGTGAAGAGATTGATGGTAAAATACCCGAGATTATCATGAACATGCATTGTACATATTTCATTTCATACATAGGCATTATTAAACATTTATGAATATACAAATTGTGATATTGTGTATGTAAATTGATATAGAGGAGCAACTGGAACGTCAACCCCTAGAAGTTGCCGAAACTTCCAGGCATTAGCTTCGGGAAGAACCTGAGAGTAACCTGGACGGTTTCCCTCAATTATTGTTTGCTTAAATTATGCTTAGATGATGAATGAATGTGAAATGAGTGAGTTTGATTGTTGATTCCAGACAGGAGGTCCGATGACTGTGAAATGTGAAATATATATTGAAGTGCTTTATAATGCGATTGACTGTGGCATATGCATTCCATACATGAATGCACAATCAGATAATGACAGTTGCGACTAGAGTAGCAACTGATTAGAGCTTAAAGCTCAACGAGTGGAAAGACCCTCGAGCTCAAACAGTGATTAAGAGCCTAAGGCTCACTATGTATAATGAGTCATGTATCCTCATTGGATAAGAGACAGTTAGCAATGAGCCCGGTATCCAAAATGGATACGGGACAGTTCAGGCACTCGGTCGCAACAATGTAATAATTGGAAAGTGTCTCATAAGCATTTCATATGCATTTTTATCAAGTATGTTTGAGTGATTGAAAGGCTGAATTTGCTTATGCCTAAGTGAAATTGTGATATTAGGTAAAGTGCAATATGTGTTTATATGCTACGTGAAATAATGTGTTGCATGAATTGAGAGAACCATCGATGATGGTTACCTTATTAAATTTGCAAAACTCACCAAAATTGCAACATTGTCTTTTCAGGACCGAGAGACCATTCTAGCTATTGAGAGGCTCTACCAACAGTGTAGATTGTGATTTGGCAAGAGAATTCATGGCTCAAAGGTCGGTCAGCTGAGATTTTTGGACGACTTAGATAGATTGTATATATATATTTTCTTCTTTCATGTAGTATGTTTGTATTAGGCGATGACGATGTACATGTAGTAAGTGTTGAAAGATACAATGTAAACTTTCGGATTTTATGCAATGAAATGAGGAAAAAGTTAGTTTTAAATTATTGTGATTTTCTATTGATGCTTTATAAGTGAATTCTGATACGATATAATGTGAAGTGAAGGTAGTGATCATTGTAGCTCGCCCTTATCGTAGGTTATGCATCGAAATGACTTTCGGGTGTTCTAATGTGTACCTGCGGTAAGGGAGCGCTACAACTTAAGTGGCCTTTCAATAGAGTCTATAATGCGCAGCCTCGTGACAAAGTTTTGTAGCCATATCCCGTGGTTAGATGCCTCATAACATGCTATAAACTCCGCTACCATAGTGGAAGAAGCTATAAGTGTCTACTTAGCACTCTTTTAGAAAATAGCTCCTCCGACAAGTAGGTAGATATAGCACAAAGTGGATCTCCTACTATCTTGGCATCTAGCAAAATCAGAATTAGAATAACCAATGATCTTCAGCTTATTCAATTTTCTGTATGTGAGCATATAATCTTTCGTTCTCTGTAAGTACCGCATGACTCGTTTGGCTACTTCCAGTGATCCAATCCTGGGTTATTTAAATATCTCCCTAACATTCCAATAATGTACGCAATATCCAGACGTGTACAAACCTAAGCATACATTAGACTTCTTACAACTGAAGCATAAGGAATCTTCTGCATTTCCTCAGCTTCAAAGTCATTCTTGGGGCATTGACTTAAACTGAACTTATCTCCTTTAGACACAAGGGTGTCACCTTGTTTACAATATTGCATGCCAAACTTTTTAATTAAGTACCTTTTCAATATAGCTCTTTTGTGATAATACAAGAATACCTCGAGAGCATTCCCAATATATCTAAATCCCTAAAACAAAATAAGCGTCACCAAGATCTTTCATTTCAAATTTCTTTGATAGAAATATCTTGGTTTCGTGCAATAAACCTATATCATTAGTGGCAAGTAATATGTCATCGACATATAAAACCAGAAAAATGTACTTACTCCCACTGAACTTATGGTATATACAATCATCAGCGAAGTTCATCTCAAAATAGAACGAGATGACAACTTGGTGAAATTTATAATGCCATTAACGAGATGCCTGCTTAAGTCTATAGATGGATTTCTTTAGTTTGCAAACCATTTGCTTTACATCTCCTAATAAAAAGTTTTCTGGCTGCAGCATATAAATTGTCTCATCAATGTCACCATTGAGAAATGTTGTCTTAACGTCCATCTGATGTAAATCAAGATCAAAATGTGTCACTAATGCTATTATTATCCTAAAAGAGTCTTTTGAAGAAACCGGAGAGAAAGTCTCTTTATAATCAATGCCTTCTTTACGTGTAAAGCACTTTGCAATAAGATGAGCCTTGTACCTTTCTACATTGCCTTTCAAATCCTTCTTAGTCTTAAATATCCATTTGCAACCAATAGGTTTTGCACCTTTAGGCAATGGTATAAGGTCCCAAAAATCATTGTCCTTTATGGACTTTATCTCTTCATTCATGGCATCAATCCACTTTTGAGAGTTAGAACTTTCCATGGCCTGACAGAAGTTGATTGGATCATCTTCCACCATACCAATGTCAACTTCAACCATCTGGAATTGCGCTTTTCCTCTCTTTAATGGATCTCCTTAATGGCATAGGTTCTTGAGGTTGTAGAGTTTGTTCTTCTGGAAAGAGTTGTTAAATTTGGGGAGGAGTTTCCATGACATTGTCTTGATCTGAAATTGCTTCTTGATCAATGTCTGGAATGGAAACCTGACCCTAATCATTGTCAAAAGTAATTAGGGGAATTTCAACATGTTCCTCTTCGACAACAAAGTCCTTAATCCTTTCTCCCTCACAAACTCAGCATCCTCAAAAAATCAGGCATTTCCTTTCTCAAATTTTGCCTTAGTAGTGGGATCATAAAACTTATAACCCCTGGATCTTTCAGAATATCCAATAAAGTAACAAATGATAGTCCTTGAATCCAGTTTCTTTTCATTTGACCTATAAGGCCTTGCCTCAACTGGACATCCCCAAATGTGCAAGTGTTTTAAATTAGGCTTCTAGCCCGTCCAAAGTTTATAAGGGATCTTATCAGTTGCTTTAGTTGGAACTCTGTTGAGTATATATGCTGTAGTATTTAGTACTTCTCCCCATAGTGATTCTGACAAGGTAGAATGACTAATCATACTCCTCACCATATCCTTGAGCGTTCTGTTTCATCTTTCAGCAACACCATTCATGCTAGGCAAACCTGGTATAGTATATTATGGGACGATACTGCATTCCTCTAGGAATTTAGCAAACGGTCCTAGAAGTTGTTCACCTGATCTGTCATATCTGCCGTAGTACTCACCACCACGATTAAATCTGACACTTTTAATCTTTTTGTTGAGTTGGTTCTCAACTTCAGCTTTAAAGTTTTTGAACACGTCCAAAGACTGTGATTTGTCATAGATGAGATAAAGGTAGCCATATCGCGAGAAGTCGTCTATGAAATTTATAAAATACGGTTGATCATTCCAAGACGCTATAGGGAATAGTCCACAAATATCTGTATGGATAAGTTCTAAGACGTTTGAAGCCCTATTGGCACCTAATCTCCTGACATTTGTTTGTTTCCCCTTAATGCAATTAACACAAGTAGAAAAATCTGTGAAATCAAAGGGATCGAGAATTCCTTTAGAAACAAGTCGCTCAATTATCCTTTCGGAGATGTGACCTAATCTCTTGTGCCACAAAGAGACAGAATTCTCTCCGATTAATTTGTGCTTTAAACTTCATGTACCCACATGTAAGGCTACATTAAATGAAGCATTAGTGTCAAGTATATATAGATTATCGTAACCTGATAAAGAACCGACACCAATCAAATTTGAATTTTGAAAGAGACTAAATATTCCATTTCTAAATGAACAACAATAACCAGATTTGTCCAAAGCAAAAATATAAATCAAATTTTGTCTAAAAAATGGTACAACGAAAGTCTCAACTAAATTCAAATAAAATCAACAATAATCTAAAAGTCCCTATTGCTTCGACTTCTACTGACTTACCATCTCCTACATAGATGTATCTTTCACCATCACTTGGTTTTTAGCAACTCAGGCAACCCTGCATAGAAAGATTGATGCGAGTTGTTGCACCAGAATCTAACCGCCATATATGTCTAGGTACCGAAGTCCAATTAACCTTAAAACAAACCTAAATAAGAAGCATACCTTTCTTTGCATGCCATGCATGATAATTGGCACACTGCTTCTTTACATGATCTTCAGCTCCACAGAAGAAACAACCTTTTGGATTTTCTTCCTTATGTTATTTCTTTTATGTTGTCAAAATTGCAGCTTCCTTAGTTTTCTTTCTTTTGTTCCTTTTGTTCTTAGATTAGATGTTGTGGCTAAATCAGCACTTTCTGCCTTATCATGCTTCGACCTTTCCTCTTCTTGGACACAATGTGAGATAAGTTCATTAAGAGACCAAGTCTCTTTTTGATAGTTATAGCTCACTTTTAATTGACTGTACTGTGCTGGAAGAGATATCCAAACCAGATGCACTAACAAGTCTTCGAATAATTCCAACTTAAGCGTTTTTTAATTTTGAAGTAATGTGAGACATTTCCATAATGTACTCTCTTATGTTTCCTTTTCCTACATAACTCATTGAGCTAAGCTTTGCTAAAAGTATACTTGTTTCAACCTTTTCATTTTTGGTAAATCTTTTCTCAAGATCCTCAAAGAAACCCTTAGCCATAGTAATCTGATCAAACATAGTGCCCTGAAAAGCTTCTAGAATGGCATATTTCATGATCATCAAGCTCATACGATTTGACCTTTCCCACTTTTCCATCTCCCTTCTTTGATCAGAGGTACTCTCACCAATAAGTGGATCGAGTTGATCTACTCATAAAGCAAGATCCAAATTCATGAATCCGAGAACAATCAAAACATTCCCCTTCCATGACTTAAAATTGGTGCTATTAAGCATAGGAATTGAATTAACATTAGCAAAGATATTTGCAGGAGAACCAAGAAATGAATAGAGAACAAAGCAAAAAAAATCTAATTACTCATATAACAACACTATAATATGCCAAATTAATTATATACAGATAATAGTAGGGCCCCATCACAAGATACGTTGCACAACATTAATATTTAGTCTTTTGACAGAAATACTAATTTGTAAATGCTATCTTGGTGTAGTGATCAAACATTGGCAATAAGGCATGTCAAACAATAAACCTTTCTTTGGACTGATTTAATGTTCATATATTATATTGAATAATGCCACACATTTACCACCATAAGTGTATATGCAACTCAGGCCAAATATTAACTTTCCTTTGGACTAGTCCATATTCACATGAATAATATACACACAAAACTTTTTAACATTCTAAGTTAAATTAATTTTTATAATAGAGGTTGCTTTGACAACATGTTGCTTCAATTAATTTAATTTCAAATGCTATATATTTCTTTAAATTAACAAAATCTGATATTCAAATACCAAATTTTGCATAAGCTGTATGAAAGCGTCATAGCTTCAATTTCTTAATGCTACGACACTGACAATCCTGTCAGTTCAAATCAAGAATTTGGTAAAATTTTTTACAAATTAAATAAAAAATTATAAATTTTGGGTCCTAAAACTCATCATAATATTAATCCATAACATGCATACTAACAAGTATAAATCTAAAACTTTCCAAGATACTAAAACCTTAGAGTTATTTATGATCTTTATATGATGGTTAAAGTATAAACCTAAATATTTTAGTTTCTGGTTATTATCCAATGGTTAATGTATAAAACCAAATAAATCCAATGGTTAACGTAACAACCATCACGACTTTATTACAAAAGCAGAAGAACTTTATTGGTTATTGGATAAATAAGAAAGACCTTTGAAAGTAACCTTCGGAAAAATCCAATCATAATTTGAATTTGAATCCAAAGCATTGAACAGTTAAGAAAAAACAAAACATATCTATAATGTTCCTCGTTTCTTTATATCAATCAACATTAAAACAACCATCGCGATAAAGCTTTTGAGAACCACCTTTCCAGATTACTGTCATCGCATGATTTCTTCATTTTTCTTAATACCGTAAAAAAACAATGCCTGATTTTTTAAAAAACAACCAAATCCATAAAACCAATCAAATCCATAAATAGAAAGAATTTCAAGATTAAGGAAGACAAAAAGAAAACAACCATTCCTGATGACCCAATTATGAACTTGCTTTGATACCACTTGTAGGGTTTAATCTCTTTTAAAGACATGATTTGTTCATATCAAATCATTAAAAATCAAATAAAAGCAGAAGCATACCTGAATCTATTGTGAAATCTGCACTGGAGTCTTGTATTTTTTCTTCCAAATTAGAGTGTAGCCTTTTTTTCTAGAGTTTTCCCTAACTCTCTATTTTCTCTCTGATGATAGGATGTCAGAAAAGAATTAAACGTACATTTAATTTGGAGACCATAACTACTTATATTAAGGTAAAACCCTAATATAATATCTCTAATTTCTATTTTGGCATATCATAAAACTAGATATTATAAACCCGGTCTCTACACATATAAAGCCACACTTAAAATAGATGCAGGAAGCCCAAAATACCATAAACATATTAGACCACTTTAATTAATTGGGTTCAACTTTATATGATAGCCTTTATATACAATAAATACATATAATTCCACATGTTTGATTAAAAATCCTTACAATTGCATCACAGGTTTCCAACCTATATACCATCAAAGTGGTTTATAAAACATATCATCCATAATTATAGGTGGATTTCTTATGTTTTATGTTCGAAATTATGAAAATTAGTAGTTCATTATCTATCACTATCATATAAAGAATTCAAAAAATAATTTAATATAATAATGATTGAACTTCTTATAGTTCAAGTTCATAAGTAATTTAATAAATTTAAATAATTAAAGATTAGTGGAATTGGTCACCAAAGGTCAAACCAAAATCACATCGTTTTATGAAATTGAAAACCTAATTACCCAAACAGAGGACATAAATTGAAAACCTCTCCCATTGAAAGAGTCTCTAGATGCTTTCTAATTAGGCCCAAACCATCGAATGCAATCTTTTTCTTCGAGCTGGTATGGGTTCCTTTGTCTTGCTTCTCACCTTTTCTTCTTCCTTTTATCTTTGGTTGTTGTTCTACAATAGGTAGTCATTAGCTTTCTTTTGGAGGAGTCATAGATCACTCCCATCCTAAGTGAAAGCTAACCTCGAAGTATGAATTTACTTTATTCTTTTATATTAACTCAGTGTGTTGTTACTTAATCCATATTTTCAACTAGTAGTTAGAGATCATAGGTTCTTGTTTTGGAGAGACAACTTCAATCCCCAGTCTTCATTAAACTCTTTATGTAAGTCTTCCCTCTTTGTAAATTTGTAGTTAACTGCTCTAAATTTGATATGCTCATCTACTTGGATTTCTTGCATTTGTTTTTTGTGTGATTTTTGCATCTTATTGATTACCTAGGGCTGGCTTTAATGTTTCTGTACTTCATTTTGTTTTGAATTCCAACATAGTAGCTCTTTTCTTATTTGATGAGGGTCTTGAGGGACCCAACTATTTTTATCAAAATAGTGATTTTAGAGGAAAGCACGCTTAATTATACATCCCCTAAACATAGTACATACACATTTAACATTCTTAACCTTATCATATGAAGTAGTCTTAGTTAATAGATCATAAAATTAACATTGCTAGATTGTTGGAACATTCAAATAAAAAGTCTTCTATTCTTAAAGATGTTAGATCACATATTAATATGTGGAATCTACTCTAGGTTTTATTTATCTTTAAGGGTGAGTACAAACATATGTGCTTGTGTAGGGGATTTTTGGTTAGTTAAAAAATTAAGTTCCAATGATCTTTGCTTCTTCTATTAATATTTTGTTAATTGTATATAACTTCATATAATTTTTCACTTCCTTATTAAATTGTACACTCTGCTTTTATATTGATTATAGCTATGACTTTTTTTATTGACTTTTCAAAATAAAATTGTTAACATAAATTTATTGGGAAATGTCAAGGTAGCAAATAGTTTCCGATGGCAGAAATGAACTCCGATGGGAGGAATATGGTAGAATTCTCCTTGATGAAGAACAAATCGATGCACAACAAGTCTTCTCATCAAAGTCCAATCACCGTTTATTTTCAATGGTCGATCTTCTTCTTTAAGATTTTTAGTATCATCTGAATTACCTCTCTCTTTTTATTATATAGATCTCATTTTTTGTTAGGAAGCTATTAGATGAACGTGTGATTGTATATACCATGTTTTGTATAAAGCTTCCTTAAATCTTCAAGAGAACATAAATGAAAATGGAGCCAGTGGCAATGTCTCGATGGTCTATACATGATTAGGAAAATTGGTTATTTTGGAGCAGTCATTGATTGCACAATTATGTCTATTCAATAGGGTATGCAAGTGATCGAATTGTTCCTTATACCATTTTATTTAGCTATTTAAGTTCTATATTGTCTGTTTCTTAGGTGAAACTTATAGTACGTGCGGTTCAATTAATTTAGTGATCCATACTATATTTAGGAAATCCTTCATTGTATCTTTTGCTAGTTTAGTTAAAGTCAAGGAGTTGATGGAAGAGGGTGTCAATAAAAAAACATCAAAAGGAAGATCTTTGACTATTTCAATTAATGTCTTCAAATGTGCAAGGAGTCTTCTTGGGAATCCAAACATAGAAAACTCATTTACCTTATCTACCGAGTCTCATGTCACTAAGAATCTAAAAAAATAATTATTTCTTTTCCTTTTCAATGGAATAGACATGAAACTTTATTTATTGTTTTTTAGTAAGAATTGTTAAACTTATAATTAAAATTTTATATTATTTACCATATATCATTATATTATATTTCTTACCATATATCAATATTTTTCCTGTAAGAATCATATAATATTATATTACAATCTTCACGTTAAAAGTATATTTTGTGACACCATATAAAATTGTCAAATCATATAATTTAAAAAATAAAAATAAAAAGTATAAATATATGTAATATTAATTAATTTTGAATTTATAGTTTCATAAATTATTGAAATGATTTAAAATTTTTCATAGCTAAATTTATTTTTAAACTTAAAATCATTGTTAATAATATTAAATTTTCTTAACTATGATATTTAGTCACAAAATGATTAAATAAAAGTTAGTTATTTTATAATTATAAATAAGAGAGTGATTTTTTTATTTAAGCTTTTAGTGATGATTTAAAAAATTCATTGCCAAAAGTCCTGTTTTTCACGACGGTTCACAAAGTTGTCACCAAAGGTTCAGCCTTTAGCGATGTAAATGTTAAACTAGCACAAAAGAATGAGCCTTTTGTGATGATTCCTATAAAGCATTGCCAAAGATTTGCATCGTGCGACGATTCTGTAAAATGTCACGAAAAGGTAAACTTTTGGTGTTGTTATTCAAAATTGTTGCAAAAGCTGACATTTAGCGACTATTTTGAAATCATGGCCAAATAAAACACAACCAAAGGTCACCTTTGTTGTAGTGCAACTCTGAAGAAAAAGTTAGGGAAGCATTTAAGTTGCACCATTTGAAGTTAGGATCTCCATTCTAAAGGAAAATAATTTCTTTTCTATAAATTGGGTAATTCATCAGGATGCCTTTGCCATTACGACAACGCTCCTCTTTACTAGTAGACAACATATCTGGTGGGAAAACTCATCAAAATGTACTAGAACTCTTGAACTTCCCTTTCGATAACTAACACATAAGTATATTCTAGAATGACCAAATAAAGGAATCACCATATCCACAAAGACACTTTCAAAAGTTGTGGATGTGAACTCTCCAACATCATAGACAACATGTGCGACATTTAACATTTACTATACAGAGAAAATGAATTCTAAATTACAATCAAAATTATCCAAACAAGACACTCGAGGTATTTCCTGGATGGTTAGGGGGATGTTGAAGCTTAGGGATGTGGTTTACCCAGTCATGAAACATAAAGTAGGGGATGGAGAGGATAATAGGATGTGGTTTCAAAACTAGGCTGACTCAAGTCCTTTATGGCTTCGGGAGGATCTTCAGGAACTCAAAAGTCGGATTCCTAAAGGGGTGATGATTGCTTGGATTTGGAAGGAATGGGATCGATTATCTTCCCAATGGCATTTTCATATTCTAGAGGAGTTGTTTCATACAAGCCCAACTGTGGGAATGAAGGATGTAATGGTCTGGACTTTACACTCAAGTGGGAGGTTTACTAATAAGTCAGCGCATTTTCTTCTACAAACACCACCTCTAATAGTGCCATGGCAAGACATTGTATGGAGCAAAGTAATGTGCCCTAAGGCGGCTGTTTGTCTTAGGTTGGTGATCAAAAACCGATTACGAACCAAGGATAGGTAGTTTAGGTCCTTTGATCCTATTTGTGTTTTTATGTAAAATGATTACTGAATTGAGAAATAATTTGTTTTTTGAATGTGAGTATAGTAAGTCGGTGTGGAGCATAATGTTGGTGTTGCTTCGATTCCAATTCGTATATATGGCATGAGGCGTTGGATGATATTATTCGGTATGCTAGACATGGTTACCCGCATGGGTTCTTAGTCAAGACCGCTTTCCAGATGGTCATCTATCACTTTTGGAGGGAGAGGAACACGAGGATCCACAAGAATGAGGCTCGGCATAAATCCGAGCTAACTATTGTGATTAGAGAAACGATAATGGCCCATAACAAGCAGGATAACATGAGCAATGATCTTAGATCACTTTGGTTACTTTAACTTCTTGATGTATTGATTGGATAGTTGTTGGTTCATGGTTGATTTCCTAGTACTGTAGGTGTGTTTTTGACATAAGGACATTTGTAGCTGGATCTTGTATAAGTTTTTACTTTTGTTAATCTATATTCCGCTTAATTCTAAAAAAAAACTTATTGAGGGTCTAATATATTCGATGAGAGATTCTCATTTTCAAATTTATTCTCATCCAAACAATTTGAGCCACATAAATTAGAAAGGAAGGTAGAATTCATCTACTAAAGGAACTAATAGAAAGTATAATAAGGACTAATTTTATAGACATTACTGTGAAAATAAGTTTATCTACATATATACCTTCTTCACGGAACCAACATTATAAACATGCATTTTTCATAAAGTTTCCCATAGTAGATGATAATATGAAACACGTCTTTTTGTCCCTATATTTCTTTCACCGAAATAATCCTTAATATGTTTCTCACATCAAACATATAATAGGGTTATTTTTAAGTAATGCAGGAGCAAACCAAGTCTTAGGAAACTATTCTTGAAAACAATTTATCATGTTAAATGAAAAGAAAAAAAATAATTTAATCCTATAAAGTAAATCTAGAAATGTAGGTTCTCTATAATTTTAGCAAAAAAAAAGTAAAAAGTAAAAAGTAAAATAAAATATTTAATTAGAACAAGTAACAGTTATTAACACTTCACACTTACCTAATTGCCTATTAATCCAAGTAAAAAATCATTCAAGAGTCCACCTGTCATTAATTACAAAAATTTTACATTTCTATTACTTAGGTTACTATCCACTAAACATAAATTTAGATGACGGACCCTAGAAAATCATAGGGTACGACTCACAGAAATTTATCATAGAGTTTAAAATTTGCTTGTGGTGGTAGTGGTTAAGCAAAGAAGGAGGCAATAGAGGACCATATTGTCTTCTTCTTCTTCGATTATCGCAAAAACTAAGAGATTTAAGAGAAGATTAAGGAGACTAAAGAAGAGAAGAAATGTGAATGGGAGAACCAATATATATCAAGATTTATAACACTAACTCTAATTTGTAAAAATAGTGATACAAAGTTCAAACTTTCAATTTTTTTTTCTAAAATTAGCTTGTTGTTAACCTCATATTTAACGATATTGACGTGGTATACTTCATTACCAGACCCATTAGCCCTATGGCCTATTCAAGCTATTTCAGATTATATATTAAATTTTTTAAAAAATAATTATTTAAATTATTGAAAAGGAGCAATCTTGGACATTTTTCTATAGGGAGTGAGTGAGCAACTATATAAGTTTTATAATGAAACAAATTTGCTATTTAACAAGATCTAGTTTATTTTAAGGCGTACAAAGAGGCATCTCAAATGAAAATGTCGAGAAGTCATACATAAAAGCCAGATGAGTTATGATGTTTCTCTAAGCCTTCTTCTAACGAGGTCTGCCACTAATAACCAACCATATGACTGTTGTAAAAACATGTATATGTAAGAAGTAAAGGAAGTTATCACCTTTGAAGTTTTTATAATTTTTAATTCAATTGTAAGAATTTTATTGTAATCAATGTTTACTAAAACTAAAGGAGAATTGGTTATGAATAAGGAGAACAAAGCTAACCTACTCGAACCTCTTATAAAGCAACTTTTTAAAATTAAGGCTTCATCTTGGTGGGAATTTCGAAGAAGAGCATAAAAAATTAGTAGTAGTTAAGGCCAAACCATTCAATTCTACTAAAAAATAGATGTGGTAGTTCTAAACTACCTAATGAAGGTTTTAGGACATTGCAAGGTTGCTTCTAAAATCATTTTAGCTATCTGTGAAAAATTTATCAACTCAAATGGTGAGGTTTTTTCCTTTGATAAATCATTGATCAAAAATTTGAATGATATTATTGAGAAATTTGCCATTGAAGCTCTTTAAACTCTTTGTATTGAATTCATGGAGATTGGAATTGATTTCTCTACTAATACTGCCATTCCTTCCGAAGGCTACACTTGCATAGGTATTGGTGGGTATCAAAGATTGTTCGCCCTAATGTCAAGGAATTTGATGCAATTTGTAGGTCAATTGGTATTGTTGTTAGCAAATTATTATTTTATTTTAAAATTTTAATTTAACTTAGCTTTAATAATATGTGTTGCGTCTAATCGCTCTCCTGACATGGTGTATCATATAAGCATCATTAACTGTGGAGCTAACGTAAGTTATTTTCATAAAAAATAAAAATTTGAACATTTTATTATCGTTTTTAAAAGTTTGGATTAGTATTATAAAATTGAGTAAAATTTAAGCTTTTTAAATAATTTACCCAAACATAAGAAAGAAAGTGATAAGTGTATTGACAATAAGTTTTACTAACAATGACAACATAAAATTTTGTGCTTTTATAATAATGTTACAATTTCAAAATAAGAAACCACAACTTTTGTAAACAATCACATTTTAATGAGTTAATTTTATATTTTTAATAATTATAACAAAAGGCACAAGAAAAAATTTAATGTAGTATGTGAATAGAAAGTAAATTATTTCATTATTAAAAACAACTATAGAATATTAGTTAAACTCAAATAATTAGCCATTTGAATAAATTTTTTTTGCTCCTGTAAAGAACTCCTAAAATTATATAAAATCTAATCTAAAGCCATTTGAGTCCCACCTTAGAGCTAATTAAACTTCAATAACATTTCTTCACAACTCCAATAATTATAATAAGCCCTATACTCAATTTATCACAATTAACCCAAAATTCAATAATGTGAAGTTAATTTTCACATACCTAAGCTTAAAATCTAATGTCAATGCTCTAATATCATAAAAGTCAATAACACAACTTTCTTGAAGGATGTAAAATGCCAAAGATGTGTTTGAAATCTCTAACAACCACTATAAATCAAACGGCCACTAATTTCTCTCAATAAATGTAAAAACTTGATGTTTGAAAGCTAAAGTTATGGTTAAAAAGATATGTTTTGTGCTTAAAGAATGGATTTAACATTTTAGTCTGTAAAGTCAAGATTGGGTCAAAAATCTAAGTTGAGAGGTAAGGAGAAGAAGGGTTTAAGGTTTTGGGGAGGAAAAATAAAGTGTTTGCTATTTATATAGGTAGGTGTCAAGACGAGACCAATGTTAGGCATACATTATAACCAACATCAATTTTGTTTGTTAACTTAAGAAAATTTGCACTCCTAAGAACAATTGCAGATACATTTCTCATACCAACATAGATTCTGATCTATTTATCATAAATGATTGCTCACTTATAAGACTAGGTCCAAATGTACTTCCTACATTGACATTAGTTTAATTTTGTCCATAAACACTCTATATGCTTGTATCACCTTGAAGATTGGCATTGGTTATGCTCTGCAACTTCTAATGCATGCTTGAACTCAAAATTTTCCATCTTCTTTATGTTATATCTCCTCCACATGAACTTTGGCTCATGAATTATAATATGTATACATGGTTAAAAAAATAAAAATGTTAAAACACATATCAAACCAAATTTAACAAAGAAATTATGTTAAAAACACTAAAACTAATGGAAATTTTTAAAAATTTCAACCTCCAACACTTAAACATGGCATTACCCTTAATGAAAAATAATTAAGATGTGAATTTTAATCAAATATGATAGTTAAGGTTAAGAATTCTCCCATATATCCATATAAGTCTGGTATGGTAAAACTCCAAGAAATTCTATAGAAGTTTGCCTACAAATAAAATATGCATTAGTAAGAAAATAAAAATAAAGAAAGTAAAATACAATAAAAGAAAGTTAGAGTCATTGGATTGTCATTCAACAAACACTTCTTCAATATCTACCTGGACTTCCCTTTTAGCTCTTCACTCATCTCAGATCACCATTTGGAAGAGTTTGATTCCTTTACTTCACATAACGCAGAGAAGAAAAAGAGTTAGTAGGATATGGTTTTTATTCTCCGAAGTGTGCATATCGCTAATGAGGAGGCAAGATCTTAAAGTACATGTTAGATACTTCTCTAGTAGAAGGTAGTGACTTTAACTAACCTTTTAACCTAAAAGCACTATCACTATTTGCTTACTCCTCCTCTTAATCCTTAAGTCCTAAGTCCTAAGTCCTAAGGCTTTACTTATTTTCCCTTAATCATCAGGGACCTCATGCATACTAAGGCTTACAAGTCCATCACTAAGTAATCCTCATCAAGGATAAACTTTCCTCTAACAAAATCAATCATATCCTCCCTAATAACCAAGAATGGTCTCTTAAGAATTATAGGGATCCCCACATCATACTTCGTATCCATCACAAGAAAATTGGCAAAAAAGAAAAATTTTCTACTTTTATAAGTAGGTCTTCCATAACCTTAATCGAGTGCTTGATGACACAACCCAGTAGCTAAAGTGGCATGTTCTTTGAATTGATCTCCCCTATTACTAGGTTCTAAAAAGTGAATGAAGGAAAATTATATAAATATTGAAGAATTTAAAATCACTAATTTTTCAAGGAATAGTGAAACTCCTTGTATCCTTCAACTTTAGAGGTAATTTCTTATCTATGATGGCATTGCACTCTTCTATTAAAAACACTATATTATACTCCTCCAATTTATTATTATTGGAGATAATCTCCTTCAAAAACTTTATATAACTATACATTTGAGCTAATGCTTCAAGGAATGGCATGTTGATGTTCAATTTCCTGAAGACATTAAAAAATTTATTGAATTTATCATTATTCATCTTTGATTTCATCCTCTAAGGATATATAATTAGCGACATATGAGGCCTCATATAGGACTTCTATTTATTACAGTGTTGATTAAAGATGGAACTACCACTAGTTCCATTCTCTTGTTATCTACTTCATTCTCCAAGTCAACACTAATGCTAGACAAATATGAGACTAGTACGGGTATACAACTATTTCTTTCTTTCTTGAATTGCTCCTCAACTTTTTATAACTTCCTCATGTCCTCTTCTTTTGTAACATTAGATTTAAGTGACACCTAAACATAATGTCTAACACCTGATCTCTATGTTTTACCCTAGTGTGACTTGAAATCTTTCTTTGGCATCTTTCATCTCACTAATTTAACCAATTGGCTCATTTGTAGCTCCAGATTATAAATGAGGGCAACATTAAATTGCACCATTTTTTCAACTTTATTAAGTTTTCCTCTCATGGTAGAAATAAATTATTTCATCATCTTCTCCAAACCATTGTTCTATTAGTGGTTATTGTTGTAACAGAGGTCTATTTCAGAAACCAAGTAGTCCCATAGGTATGTCAGCTCTAGCTATTCCTGCTCCTTCTATGAAAAGTTTAGGTAATTCCTTTAACCTAAACTATATATGTTGGAGATGGGCCATTCCTCATCGCCCTCATCGCCTACTTTCTGGCATAAGCAGCCATTTAGTTATCTTCCTCATCATTATTCGAGGGTACCTTGACATTTACGCATGCATAGGCTAGGTTCCTATACATGCCACACTAGTAGCACTCCTCTCTACTTCCCATGTCTCAGTGTAAGATCATCTTTATCTGAATCAAAAGATCTATTATTTATATGGTTTCATCTCACGAAAGGACTCCTGGAATTCCCCTTAACCACATTGGTTGATGAATTTCTTTCTGAGGTCTCAATGATCTTCTTAACCTCCTTGATAGTGTTTGTATGAATTGTTCTTTGAGCTGCAGCGTCTACTAAGGTTTGATATGTCATAGTAAAGTCCTCATTGAAGAATTGCATCACCAATTGTAAGGAATGCTAAGGATGCAAACACTGCTTAAGAAAAGGCCTATATCTCTTCCAAGCTACATGCTTCTCATTCTTTATTTGTAATGTTTTATATTGCATCATCGGTTCAATAGTCTTGTATGAAGGGAATATGAACATATCGTAAACTCAATCCTACTCTTTAAAAAAGTCGACCATGATTGAGATTAACCATATCCTTGCCTCAATCTTTTCTGCAATATCAAAAGCACCCTCATCCTCAACTTATCTTTTGTAAGGCCACTAATTGTTGTATTTTGTCACTGAATAAAACTCCTTGATGAATGTGATCATGTCTTCATAAGGTGATCCACCAAAGTTCAGGAGTGTGTGTAGATGTACCTGCTTAAGTTCATAATTCCTTGCCTTTTGATTCAGTTTTAAGAGACTTGCACTAATCATTAGCAATTGGATGCCCTCATGCATATCCTTTATGGTTGTTTCTATATATCCACAACTAGATTATCTAGTTATGTATTTATCTCTTCTCTCTTTATTACTATGTTCTTTCTATAAGATCATTCAATTTCAAAATCAAATTGAAGTAAAAAATCTAAGCTTTTACTCTAAGATCTCCAATCCTACATTAACTACTTGAAACAAATGAAAGCAATTAAAAGCAATAGAAAATAAAAAATAAAATGAAACTAAATTTAACAAAATAACAATCATTGTTTCCTAAAGATGTTGCCAAAAAAAAACTTGATTTACTCTATGACTGTAAGACTATAGAATCAATTATATATAGTTTATTAAATTGAAGTTATAATTGAAAATTTAAGTGAAGTTTGAGCTTCTTTTGTAATTAACCCTATAAATATAGATATCTAATTATTATATATTGAAATTTGCAATCTTTCATGATTACAAAAAAAAAATTCAAATATAAATATCTAATTCTTATATATTAAAATTTGTAATCTTTAATGATATTAATTTATGTACATACGTAACTCATATTAATAAATTTCTTGTTCATATATGATTTATATAAAAATATAATTATTTAATATAAAAAGAGAATAATTAGTCATATGCTTATCTTATTTATTTTTAGGGTTAAATATATTACGATTCCTTGTTTTTTTCATTTAAGTCACTATGTTTTAAAATTTATCACTTTCCCTTATAATTTTTTTTAATTTTCAAACAACTCAACTCATCATAATCCATTAGTTTTTCTTTTTTTTTTTCCTATATAGAACGGAATATTAAGAATAATATAATTAAAATTCATGAATTCTAATTTGACATTTTTTGAAGTTATAAATTAAAAAACCTAACAAAATATAACGGAATAAATTATGTAACAAAAATGAAATAATAATTATGAAGTTATGAGAATTAAAATGAGAATTTCAAATCACTTGAGAAACTATTATATTAATATTTTTAAATTATTTAACTAATAGTTTACTTGTTTAGTAAATACTTGAATTTTAAAATGAACAATTGAAACTGTTTATAAATATTTTAAATTACCAAACAGGCGCAAGCATATTTCTACTCTAATATTGTAGCGTACTGAAGCTAGTCCCCGCAGTTTCATGAGAAATCTATAAAACCCGGTTATGCAAAGGGTCTCCCAAATTCAAACTATTGGATCTAAAAACAAACGACTGAAGATGTAATCTTGCACGGCTAGCGGCAGCAAGAGACTCTTCATCTCGCTTTTCTTTCGCAGCAGTAACAGCAGCAACATAACCTTCTCTTGCTCTTTCCATTTTTTGGATCTTCATGTCATCTAAATCGTACTGCACAAAGCAATAAAGCTTTCATAAATTGGAATAAATGCTTAAGCAACATATACAAATAGGCAAAACATCAAAGTGAAGATATTTTCTTAATGTTTGCACTCCCTTAGTGCATGTTCTATAGGCACATAAACTGCAATTCACAACAAAATTGGGATATGGAAGAAGTTGGTGAAACAAGGCAAACATAAATAGATCAGGCACGTGTAAGGTGGGAGCTACAAGCTTACTATATCTGGGAGACAATCCAAATGGCAAGGTTTGACATCATAATTCTCAGCGTGTGTCACACAATCATTCTTCGACAATTCTTTAAATAACATCACAAGTGATGAAATGCCCCCTTGGACAGAATCTAACTCATCTTGGAGTTTCTCTACTCTCTTATTTGATGTCATTGCTTCCCACTGTATCTTCTCTAAGGCGGCTTGCTTGTCTGCAAGCTTAATCTGTATTAAAAAGACCCATTATTTGCAGAGACTAGAAATGATCTCAAGTTTCTTTGTATTTATACAGCTTCATCACTGAATTCTAGAGCGAAATATGTTATGGAAGTTGCATTAATCATATGCAAATCATAATACTTCACTAACAAAAAGAACCTCGTGTCAGAATATTTTAAATCAAGATTCACAGGAAAAGAAAGACAAAGCACTAGGAGGGTACAGTTTATACCTATTTCAAGACAGTGGGTTTTAGGTTCAAAAATCAACAATAATCCTTGTAGGGTCTGTTATAGTAATCATCTATAGAATAGTTCATCTATAACCAAACTGGATATTGGAATAAACATTAAGAATGATGCACATTACTGAGTAATTTTGCTTTCGAATCCACATTTATAGCCTCCACCAAGGCACTGCAATCAGACTGTGACTGCATCATGCAACATCACCATCTACTTGCATTAAACAACACTCGTGATCCACCAGTAACATGAACGATGGAAGCTATTGGGGCATCCACAATTTAAGAAAGTTCAAAAGCAATGATATGAACCTTTGTATCATGAAGCTGTTGCTGAGTCATCTTAATTAAGGAGTTCTTTTCTGCAGCCTCTTGTTTCAGTTCATTGAATTTTGTGTGGACTGAATCTGTCTGGCTCTTTGAAGCCTCTGCTAATTTCAAAAGTTCATCTTTCTCCAATAGCTTCTTTTGTAGATCCTCCACTTGCTTCCTCAACATGAAAGGCTCTTCCATGTCCTTTTCGGTAGCCAAAGAATCTGAGGAATAGATTGAGAACACATCCCCATCTTTATTGTTGCTAGCATACTTACCTTGTTCCTTATATCCGAGGTCATTTTTCTTCTTCATGGGCATAGACTCAATTGCATTCCTCCCTCTGGGATCAATCATCTTAGATGCATTAGAAAAGAATAAAGATTAGCATCCATTCGACTGTCATATAATGCTATATAAAAATTGTCGTGCCCCATTTAAAACTCAGTTTCGGATGGAAAGATTATTCAGAGACAGGGTAATGACAATAGAGTGATACAGATTATCATGATCATAACTTATAAAGTATTGCATTCAACTTGACGAAGCCTCCTATGGATGCAGCACATAAACGTCAAAGTATTACACAAAGCCCTGGTTAAACTTGAAGTCAAGATTGGTAGGATGCAAAAGCACAATTGCTTAGTTCATATAACCAGTGTTTGCAAAACAGAACAAGGCAGTGAATCAGGACTTCAAACACCTCAGTACAATTTTACAAGGTTTTTAATTCACCACACTAATACTATGTCTTCTAAGGTCACCGTAAGCAGAAAAATGGCAAGCAAAAGATTTAACCTTCTGTTGACTTTTAAACACTTCTTATACAATTTACGAGTAAGGTATCAGGAATGAGATGCAATAAATAAACAAAAGCCATTCTAATTCAAGATTCTAGGTATAAAAAAAAACATTGTTGTCGGACGCCATTGAGATTCAGTGCCAGAAAAGAAACGGAGCATCTAGATATATTCAGTTCCAGAAAAGAAACGAAGCATCTACATATATTTACTAGTTTACAAGAAATAGTCTTTTAATGAAGAAGTTGAACATAACTGGACAGGACTACCAGTCACATTAATTCAATACTAGTAAGGGGTGGATACGGCTACGTGGAGACCTCATATATCCCGCGTATCGGTGAGAATTTTACCAGTCACATTAATTAAAATAATTACACAAAACCACATTCCTTTGCATCCAACATATTTGTTAAACATTTGATGGGCAAGTCTTAACAATTTGAAAATCCCATATAAATGAACTTCAAAACTCGTGACCAACCATGTTTATAGCCTTCTACATATGAAGAAAAAAACATAATGAAGAATCAAGCCAAGAAGAGAAAGAGAATGCAGTGAAAGTACTTTTCGGGACAAGGAATCTCTAGAAGGAGTCCTGGTGTAGATCATGGAAGCTGTCCTCGTGAAGGAGCTGTTATTAAGCTTGCGATCCTTCTTCTAAAAGAAGAGGAAGAGTGTAAGCAAGCATATAATACAATACAAGAGAGAAAGACAGAAGATAACGTACAAAGAGGGATTCGACGAGAGGAAACATCTGGACGAGATCGTTGTATAGTACGGGATCCACAGCACCGGCGGATGTTGCACTGGCGGAGAGCCATGATTTGAGGCCCGAATTCTCTTCTTGCTCGTACATTTGATTTCGGTGACAGTGAAAGTTGTGAGAGGGAGCCTTCCAGTTTGAAGTTGAACAACCGTAACACTAAAAAATTTTAAAGTGCCCTTGCTTTGTTTTTTATTACCATAATGCCCCTGTTGTTATCCGTGGTCTTTTCTACCGTGTATCGATATAATTGTATTATCTGTTCTGTTGGTATTTTCTGTATGTATAATGGCATGAGTTTCTTCGTTGCATCACTGTGAAAGGAATACAGAAATAAACAGATTATCCCTCTGTTTGGTTAGTGTCCACATGGGCATAGACAGTAGACAAGGACGCTAAAATCCTGTCCGTCATCGTGTTTGGTTACTGTCTGCGACATAATTTGTCCTATCCTAAACAGACATGGACACAAATTTTTTGTCTGTTCCTCATCTGTGGTACAGAAAAACTTTGTCCAACGGACAGAATTTGAAAATGACGGAACTACCCATAGCTCCCCTCCTTCGGCTTCGTCTTCGTCTTCCTTGCAGCTCTCCTCCTACTTTTAGCTTCATCTCCACTGCCAAACGCAAGGTAAGCTATTTTTTTCTTTCCAGATTCTTGTCTTCTCTTCCCCCTTCTTTTACCCTTGTATATGAATCATTTGTTTTTTTTTCTCTTGCAACCTAACTCTCTTGCATATGTTTAGAATGTTCTCTGTGATCATTGTGAGCAGGCATGAACATGGAAGTTTTATGTTTTGGTGGTCGATCTTGTTACCTTGTGTACTCTATGCTACTTTGTGGATATATATGAGATTTGAACATATGCGATGACATTTTCTGAAACCCAAGCGAAGTGTCTGATGATTAGATGAGCTGCAAAATGAAT
>JAOTIZ010000006.1:27435297-27467964 GCA_027123425.1 Erythroxylum panamense | reverse complement strand
GCAGCCAATGCCTCCATGAACTCTTTTGTGCCAGACCTTGCAATTGTACCAAGGTTGTTCACCAGATCTGCAGAAAAAGGAATTGGTATTATAAGTAAACATAACCACGTATAATGAAATTGGTATAATGGAATTGTTACGTACCAGCTTTGGTCATTCCAATCCCACTGTCTATTATGGACAGGGTGTTGTTGGTTTTATCAGGCACAATATGGATGAACAGCTCAGGTTGTGCATCAAGCTTGCTCTTGTCAGTCAAGCTCTCAAACCTGATCTTGTCCAAAGCCTATTAAACAAAAACATTAAAGAATTAGGATCATGAACCACAAATTAACCTCATAAAATCGATCACGAGAAGCAAACATCGCATGCCATATTAATCCGAAATTAAACAACAATATCAGTAGGAACCTTAGTCAGGTCATCTATTTGGTGCAAATCTAACATGATTCAATTATTTTACAACTAAAACATAAGATTACACAAAACAATCACAGGATATGAAAGCCACACCATATAGTAGAATAAACAAAGAGAAGCTGCAGATGAAAAAGGAAAACAGAATCCCCAGCAAAGAAGCATTGGAATTGCAGCAAACTATCTGTGGCTTTTAAAACAACGTTGCACAATTTAATTGGATTTATCATAGAGACATTTCCTTCGTCCAAAATCCCTTCTTTCAAAAACAATCCTTATCAGGACATAGTCAACGGCAGTTTCATAACATTTTCAACCCTAACAAGTACAAGGAAACAGCATGTACAGAACTATCTGCTCCAATACAGAGAACTTTAAATAACAGATATTTCTAAAGGGAATCGCACAGCACTTTGAAAAGATCCATACTTTAAAGTAAGAATAAAAATATGACTGCAACTAAATGAAACCCAAGAAGGAAAAACGAAGAAATGAAAGGATCAATTTAAAGATAGGAGAGAGGGGGATACATCAGAGGCATTGCTGATGAGCTCGCGAAGGAAGATCTCCTTGTTGCTATAGAAAGTGTTTATGATCAAACTCAACAACTGGTTGATCTCCGCCTGGAATGCGAATGTCTCGGCATCCGACGACATGATGAATGCGCTGAACGAGAAACTCTTGATGCTAAGGGATGCAGTAGAGACAGTTACGAAGAGACTCGAGAGAGGGGCTGCGCAGGTTATATCAAGCTAGGTGAAGGTTATAAAGAGTGAAAGTTAGGGTTTCTAGATTCTTCTATTGCTTATTTTCTTCCTTTTCTTTTTTTTTAGTTAGGGTTTCTAGATTCTTCTATTGCGTTATTTTCTTCCTTTTCTTTTTTTTGATAGGTCCCCCTTTTTTCGCAGTTATCTTTGAAGAGTTTTAGATATTTCTTAAAACATTTTTTTGTAAGTGTTTTTTGACAAAAAAGTCACGTTCGAGTAACAGAAAATAACTACTTTATAAAATGTAAAACAAAAAGGCTACGTATAATTCATGCCCCTCTTTTGATCTTTCAAAGCAGAAGCTTTGTATATTGTGATTATTGTTGTTATTCTTCTACTCTCAAACATTTAAAAAAATTATTTGACACAAATTGGTCAATATTTTAAATTTTGGATGAAAAACTAAATCAGTAATATGAGATATTTAAAGTTTAGAAATTTTTAAACCAAAACTGATTAAAGATTGAATAAATTTAAAATATAATTAAAAAATATTTTTATTTATAAAAAAATTTAAAAGTTTATTTAAAAATGGTTAAAACTAAATTAAAAAAATTAATTATGACAAAATTGTTAATATTAAATTAATCAAATTGGTTTGGTTTTTGTCATCATTAATGCTTCAATTCAATAGAAGCATGGGGGTATATTTTTCGATCATTAAAACCATGGTAACAGATATTGTTCCATACTGATCGGTATGTACCGTACTGGCTGAAAAATAGAACGGTATTCGTTCCTTTGATATTGGCTGTTAATACTGTTCAGTATCGGCCAGTACGTGAAATACTGACACATGTCAGTCGGTACCATAAAATTCAAAAATTTGAGGACTTGTCTGTAATTTTTAAAATTTTATCCTAAACCTACCCCCCCTCACAGACACCTGCCTCAGGCTCTCTCTCGAACCTTCTCGCCTTCTCCTTCACTTTTGATCCTTCGTCTGTTTATTTCTCTCTCTCTAAATGACCCCTCCGTCTGTCTCTGTCATCTCCTTCCTTTCTCGGTTGTCCCTCCAGCTCTGTCTCCAATCTCCACTGTCTCTATCTACTCCCCACCGAACCTTCCTCTTTTTTTTTACTCTCACCGACTCTCACTTCTTCACTCACCACCGCCGCCATTCTCTCTCTCTCTCTTTCTCGTTTTCATCTCCGATGAAATTGGTGACTGGTCTAGCGGTGCTGTTGCTTCCCTCATCATCCCCGATCCACACCAGCATAAGAGGACAGAGATCCTCCTTCGACTCGAGTCTTCGCGTCCCCCAAAGACACCACCATCATCGCCACTGAATGTCTGAAGGAGGAGAGATGTTCATAGCTTTGCAGTCGCTGATTTGCACGACCTGAAGCCTCTGAGTTCTAACCCATCAGTGAAGACCCAACCCAAAGAACATTTGAATTGGATAATTTATGGAGGATCTCTTGTCTTTCTCAATGCGATTCCTCTTCTTTTTTGTCCAATTCTTTCTTCTCTTGGGGCATTATCGTTCACTTGTTGAGTCTTTATGCATCCATGGTTGAATAGTTAAAGCACCCAAGAGGCAAATTCGTATGTTCGATTCCAACCCAAAGACCCGAAGCTAGTGAATTTTTTTTACGTGTGTTTTTATTTTTCCAATTCTTTCCTACTTAAATTTAATTGCATTATTTATTGTGTTGGATTAGATGTTGGATTTGTGATTTTTATGGAAGTTGGAACTTGGTTTTCTGAATTGCAATTTGCGTGTATCTGGTTCTGATACTGTAGTTGGATATTGTAATTTAGAAATTAAAATGGAGTTGAAATGTTGAATTGAATGAGTGAGTCACTCACGGTGAATGATGTATTGCTTTTTTGATTTACGTGGGTTGGAAACGGAAATGTTGAATGATAAGTTGATAATGGTATTGTCATTTGGAAATGGAATTGGAATTGAATTCACGGTGAATGATGTATTGGTTATAAAGATTGGTTTAAGTTTATATTTATGGTAAGTTTTTGGATGAATGATATGCATTATGCACGACCTTGTTAATGTTGATTATCAAAATTGAAAGTTAAACTTGAAAGTTGAAAGTTGAAACATCCTAAATGTACAATTTAAACCAATAATATTAAATTTGTAAAATTGTAAAAACTTAAATCATTAATTGACACATTTTTAATATTTATAAAATAGTATTTTATTTTTAATATTTGGGTATTGAGTTTAGGAAAATAAGTAGTTGAGTATAAAATTATGCAATTGAAAATTAATAATAATTCGGTTGTAGTTAATGATAGTATTTTCCTATTTGGGTACTAGTTTTGGGTAAATAATTAATTGAATATACAATATGTTGAACTTTAATTATTTGGTAATATATATGAGTAGGGTATCATAAATATTTATAATAGATAATGTGTGAAAGTAGTGATGTAATAAATGTATCCGAAAAAGAACTTTTTTTTGTTAAATTGTGAATATGTTTTAGACTTATAGGTTCCAATCATTTATAATTAGACTTATTAATGTCAACTAAAAATTGTAAAAGCAACATATATATTTAAAAATGAAATATAGAATGGTGTATATAATATTATGGTTTGTTAGAAATGAAAAGAAGATTCAAAGCTTTAAATAAGGAAAAAAAATTCCAAAGAAGCTATATCCTTCAACTTGATCATCATGTTATGAATATATCTTTCAACATGATCATCATATTATAAATATATGTGTATAAACAATTGTATAAGATATGTCATTCATTATTTGGCAATTATGTAAATCATATCATAGATCATACCCTTCAACTTGATCCTCATGTATGAAACTTTGAATTGAAATTGTTGGAAATTATTGGAAATGGATATTGTTTATGTATGATTTGTGGAAGTTGAAAGTGGAAATTGTTAGAAATGGAAATTTGGTTTATGAATGTATTGTGATTATTGGAAATAGAATTGGAAATTGTTTGAAATTGTTGGAATTATGAATGTTTTATAATTATTGAAAATGGAAATTATTGAAAATTGTTGGAAATGAAATTGAAAATTGTTGGAAATTGAATTGGAATAATGAATGCTATGTGATTGTTTAAAATGGTGATGGAAATGGAATTATGAATATTTTGTGATTATTAGAAATGAAAATTGTTGAAAATTGTTAGAAATGGAATTGGAAATTGTTTATAATTGTTGGAAATGGAATTGGAAATTGTTAATAATTGTTAGAAGTGGAATTGGAATTATGAATGTTTTGTGATTGATGGAAATGGAATTGGAAATTGTTGATAATTGTATGAAATAGAATTGGAAATTATTGATAATTGTTGGAAATGGAATTGGAATTATGAATGTTTTATGATTATTCAAATTGGAAATTGTAGGAAATGAAATTAAAAATTGTTGATCATTGTTGGAAATGGAATTGGAAATTGTTGATAATCGTTAGAAATGGAATTGGAATTATGAATATTTTGTGATTGTTGGAAATAGAAATTGTTATAAATTGTTGGAAATGGAATTGGCAATTATGAAAAATTGTTGAAAATGGAATTGGAAATTGTTGGAAGTGGAATTGGAATTATGAATGTTTTGTGATTGTTGGAAATAAAAATTATTGAAAATTGCTAGAAATGGAAATTATTGATGTATGTTTTGTGTTATTATATATGTTGAATGTTTTGAATTGCTAGATTTTGACTTATAGTGAATTGTGTTCTATGAAATTGAATTATATGTAATGTAATCATATAGAATGAGTTATATTATATAAGATGGATATGCATATTGTGTACTAAAATTATGTATTATTTATTTTTATGTGTTATTTATTTTGATATATGTATTCATTTATTTTTACAGATAAATGGAAGAAAGTTTTAAGTACTCCTGATCAATCTACTTTTAGAAGATACAATGATCCAACTTGGGCTTATGCTGCATTGGTTTCTAGTATAAGGAACCATACTATTTGCTTGTTTTGTAATAAGCATTTGAAAGGTGGAGGAATAACCTGATTAAAAAAAAACATTTAGCTGGAGTTAAAGGAGATGTGGAACCCTGTAAAAAAGTAAGTCATGATATGAAGTGACAGATGAAAACATTGCTTGATGAATATCAAAATGAGAGAGATAGAAGGGAAAGGTTGAATTTTGAAATTGGCAGTGGAAGTTCGTTTTCTAATTTTCGTGGTGATTTTGGAAATGTTGAAGGTGGAAGTGGTAGTAGTGGTGGTAGTGGTGGTAGTGGTTTAGTAGTGTTCTATCTCAGACTCAAGAAGAAGTACCTGAATCTGATGTGAGGAAGAAAAAGGCAAGTGACTAGTTTCTTTGCACCACGAACAACTCCTAAAGCCCAACCTTCAATTCGTAGTGCAATGTAATCAAGAGATCCGACTCACAATGTTGATATGGCAGTAGATAGAGTGGTGGTATGATACAAGTTCGTCATTTAATGCTTCTTAGTCTTATTATTATTAACCTATGATGGATGCAATAGCCTCTTATGGTCTAGGATACAAAAGTCCTTCGATTAATGACTTAAGAGGTAAACTTTTGAGTTGTATTGTTTCTGAAATTAGAAGTTATTTGGCTGAAAGAAGAGTGAATTGGGATACTTATGGATGTTCGATCATGTGTGATGGAGGGACAAATAGGAGACAAGAGCCTATTATAAATTTTTTTGTTTATTCTACAAATGGCTCTATGTTTTTTAAATCTATTGATGCATCTGGCCTTATTAGAAATACAGAGACTTTGTTTGTAATATTTGATAAAGTTGTGAATGATGTAAGGCCGGAAAACATTGTTCAATTTATTACTGACAATGATTCTGCTTATAAAGCGGCAGAAAAAGGTTGCAAAATACATATAATTCTTTTTTTTTTACTCCTTGTGTTGCCCATTGCATTAACCTAATGTTGGAGAATATAGGGGATCCTAATTATTTTCCTGTTATTGATGAGACTATGCAGAAAGCTAAAAAGGTGACAAAGTTCATTTATAATCGTGCATGTGTATTGAATTTGATGAGAAAGGAATTTACCAATGGTAGAAATTTGTGTCGTCCTGTAGTGATAGGAATTGTCACAAATTTTTTATCACTACAGTCTTTTGTTTCGATGAAGAAAGAGTTAAGATAAATGTTTACATGTGATAAGTAGATTACATCTCAGCATGCTAGGTCTAATGTTGGAGTGGGAGTTTGTAATATTATATTGGAAGATAGAGAATTTTGGTCTTAATGTCAATTTGTTATCCGAGTTTATGAGCCTTTGGTGAGGGTGCTATGCTTGGCTGATAGTAAAGAAAAGTCAACAATAGTTTATATTTTTGATGCTATGGAGAGAGCGACAGAAGCAATCAAGACTAATCTGAAACACATGCTTTCTTTATACACCCCATATCTTTCAATCATTAATGAGAGAAGGGAAAGACAATTCTCTTCTCCATTGTTTGTAGCTAGAGCATTTTTTAATCCTAGTATCTATTTTAGACTGAATCTTACTAAGCAAGCTGAAGTTAATAGAAGAATGCTTTTGACTATTACAACAACTGTTAGCATTGACGCGATGTAAGATCTTTTAAACTCACAAATGGAGCTTTACAAGTTGTCTTCTGGAGATTTTGGAATATTGATTGCTATTCGACAAGGAGAAAAACTTTCTCCAAGTATTAGTTATTTCCTTTTTCTTATTTGTTGAAAATTAATTATCAATTTATTTTGTTTATAACAATGTTTTTGTTATCTTGTAACTTACAGTTTCTTGGTAGGATCAATTTGAAAATGGTGTTCCAGAATTAAAAAGGTTTGTAATTCATATTTTAAGTCAATGTGTCAGTGTAACAGGTTGTGAATGAAACTGGAGCACATTTAAATTTATCCACTCAAGGAAAATGAATAGATTGTAGCATGAAAAGATTAAATGACTTAGTTTTTATTCGTTACAATTTAAAGCTTTGGGAAAAGTATATTATTTTCATCAGTATCATTATTAATTTTGATATAATTTCTTATAATTATTATTTATTAAAATGATGAAATTATATTATTGTAATATTTTAAATACTTTGTATTATTCTTAATTTTATATTTGTATGATGATGATTGTCTTTTTTATATTAATTGTGGTTATTATTTATATATGAAATATTTAAAAATTATTGTTATTTCATATTAACTGTGATTATTATTTATTATTATGATTTTTAGAGACAAGGTTTGTGTTAACTTGAAAAGTATACAATACAACTGTACAATATATTAATGGATTATTTTGTAAATTTTAAAAATTTTGAGAGACTATTTCATAAATTTAAAAAATTACCCAAAATGATACCCAGTATTGACCAATACCGGTATAATACCGTATCAGAACCCAATCTGATACCAAATCTGGTATAGTATTTGCAACTTTGGCTTGATCTAATGCTTTTCTGTAAGTACTAGTAAAATCAATTTAAATGCCTCTACAACTTTGAGGGGTGTTATGTTTCAGGCTTCAACAGCCAACAAAGTTTTAAAACATACAAAGTGGTCTTTATTATGAATTAGATTTCGCTTATAACGAAATAATTGTGAAATCTTTTTTATCTTATTTTTTGAATATCAGGATTATTTAAAATTATATAAAATGATTAACATGTAAATCATAATAAAACATGAATCTTAATTTGTACATTTTTTCAAAGTTTGGTCTTTTTCTTATTGTATCTTTCGAACTGTTTCTGAAATTAACTCATCTCAACAACCGTAACTGCACAAGTATCTTTACTCTAATAGTATCTACAGAACGAGTTAAGAGAACTCTATAATTTTTGCAAAGAATGTTAAACAAGTACTATTAATATTTTTAGAGTTTAAGTCTATTTATAATAAGTTTTGGATATTTTAGTAATTAAATTCTAATTAGAAACCAATTATATCCAAGTAAGAGTCAATATCTCATATTGATATTTATTCATTAAATATATGTTATTTAGTTATAAAGTTTATCAAATTTTACAATCAAGTCCGACTAGCTTAAGATATATTTTCTTTCTTCAACTCGTTCTTTGCGTACGACTCATTAGGTCTCCAAATATATTGGTAATGAATATAAATTATAATTGTAAATCATATTTAAGATTAGATAAATTAAATTCATTTAATCTATTTTAAATCTTAAAATTAAATAATATATATCCATAGATCAACATTAATATCTAGTAACGGATCATGACCACTCAAATATCTAGGAAAGCCAAAGTAGTTTTGTCTATCTTTTATGTGCATGATTTTTTTTGTATAGTTCAATATGTTTATCTTGTAATGTTCTTATTAGACATAGAATATAGAATTAATGTCTATTCTATTTGAGTCCAATCATATTAATTATCCATTATTAGTAAATAATTCAATTAATGATATTTGTTAATTATTGTATAAAGTGTTATTTCACCTCGGCCAATGATTTTTCTAATCGAAAACAATGAAACATTATCCCTAATCATTTCTAGATAATGAATCGTGTATTGATCATCACCTAACTACCTTCATTAGTTCATATTATATCCATGGACTACTGACTGAGCTATCATTAACTAGAAAATATTATAAGTAGTATCAAAATATAACAATCCTTATTAACTATAGGGTATAAACCAATAATAAGAAGTATAACTTCAATGCATAGATCTCTTTGGAAGAGGGAAGCCACTCCCAAAGCTCAAAACTATTTGCCTTATCATTGCAATTAAGCTAATGGTGTTATTGACGGGTAGGTTGGGCCTTAATAAAACACCGATAAGCGCTAAACTTTCTGACCCGTTAGTATTATGTTGGGTTAGCATTGTAATTTGAATCCAATTTTACGATATCAAGCGTTGGATTGAAGTTGGTTTCTAACATTAAGTAAGGGCAAAAGACTTGGAGCTTTTTGGATGCTGTAGTTTATTTGATTCTTCAAATTAGTTCAATACTTTATTTTTAAAGAAAAGTTCTCATATTGTGTAATAAGAATGTGCGACCTGGTCTAAAATGTGTGGGGAGTTAGTTTCGTATAAAAATTGATAGAAAGGTAAGCCCATCTAATAAAATATGATAATTTTTAAAGAACATTAAATCATAAGACGATTTTTCAAATCACACACAAAGGATTTGCATGTTTTTATCTCTTAACTAAATTCATTTTTGTAATACTAAAAGATAATTTTATCGTTTAAAAATATTGACAAAAATGAAAGTGATCGGAAATGAATAAATTGCAATGGTACGTATCAAATAAATTGATTTAATTACATATCATTTTAATATGAAAATAAATGAATTATTTTATTAAATTTTCAATAACTAAGATGATCAATTTCTCATTTTTATTTCATAATTTATAATTTTGTAAATAATTGTATTTAATTAATTTTGTAATTAACAAAGGAAATTTGTAAAAATTCTTACTGTTTTACTAATGGTTCATATTTACATCTCATTACGTATATTTAAAATTCAATAATATTTAATTGTGTAAATTTAATTAATAATGTATTAATTGTCATATTCCATTAGTAATAATATATAATTTATCATTTTGATTAATAATTAAGAATATGTTTAGTGGTTTAATATAATAACAAATGATTTTTATTAAATTTTTACTTATTATTTAATAAAATACTAAATAAGATAATAATGTTTATCTTTATTTATAATTCATTCTTTATAAACAATAAAATTGTAAAATTATAAACTATAAAAATTATTAAAAATAATAATCATTCTATGTTAACATTGAGTACAACGACTCGACGAGTCAATGAGACAAAAATAATTGTGCTAATTCTAGCAAAATTATATGATTGAAAAAATTAATCAACAATATCATTAAGTCAACTACATGATAGAAAAATAATTTATTTATTACTAATAATAATATTATTATTTATTAATAAATTAATATAACACTATATATTATATATTATTATTTTATTATAATTAATGGTATTAAATATGATAAATTAATAAAATACTAATTTTTAACAATTTTATTTATTAATAATATTAATTTATTTAACAATTATGATATTTATGATTTATTAGTTTCTAATTACTTTCTATGACATGATTCTCCACTTAAAAGCTCGTCATCCGAATCTTTTGTCAACATTGTTAAGGAAATATATGTATCTCCACTAATTCTAAAAATTTTAAAGTATATTACATTTTTAGAATCAAGAACATTAAAACAAATTTTTAAATATATTTTGATATTTTAAATACCAGAAAGTATTTTTAGTAATTTTATATATTATTAACATTTTTTATAATAAATAAAATAACACAAAGCTATGACACCGTATTATTATATTGTTTTTGGTTAGGCCAAGGGTCTGTGTGACTGTGATCCTTTATTTATGTTGCAGCTATTGACATCTTATTCGTTACCCTCTTAAAACTCAGTTTGATGTAAAGTGTAAAGGTAACGGCATACAAGTATGTGACTCATGGGCTTTTCATTCATTATATGTATCAAGTAATATTAGTAGATTTATGGGAGTTGAGCAGTTCTTATCAATCAAAGTGGAAAACCTGCGATCCTGCTTTCTTAAAAATCAAATTAAATCCATATAAGAACGCTTTAACAACCATCAGAACACGATTCTCACTAAACTGAAACAGTTGAGAGATGGTGGCTTCGTACTTGACAGAAATAGGACCTAAACAATACATACAAGTTTACACGACAAGAGGAAGAAGCAGGTAATTAAGCTGAAGCACACACCGACAGTCTTCGTGCCTGTCTCCAGCTTTCTGCACTGTCGTTTATTCTATTCACATTCACACGTACAAGTTTACACGACAAGAGGAAGCAAGTAATTAAGCTGAAGCACACAGGGACAACAGTCTTCGTACCTGTCTCCTGCTTTCTGCATTGTCGTTTATTTTATTCACATTCACATATTGATTTGATTTTGAGTAGCAAGCGCTAAATGACAACATCTAGCATTCTCTAACCCGGAGAGCATATACATGTGTAGAAAGGCTAGCTGATATACTTATCAGATGGAGGATTCTATCCTACTGCATTTGGTTGGATTTAAGATTTTTAATCAAATTGAATGATTTATAATAAAATAGAGTATAAATAGATGTAATATTAGAAAATTATTATTTAGAAGATATGGTAAATTTCATAATATAATATAATATAATATTGTTTGAAACAAGGGTTCATAATATAATATAGTGAAATGTTGTTTATCATTTTACATTCTATCATAGATTTTTGGAATCGAAGATAAATTATTTTTACTGTTTAGAATGAAATAGGATGTAATGTGAAACCTTTCATTTTCGTCATATTTTATTTTATTTCATTATAAATCTTCCTTTTAAACGATAGAATAAAATTACATTCTCTTAATAACTACTTAATCAAATATAACCTGAGCTTTTCATTTACGCATAACATTACATTGAAAATTAAAAATTTTACGATAATTTTTACTTTATTTTTAAGGAAACAAAATTGCAAATTTTGATTTGAAATAAAATATTGTTAGTCTTCACACAGAAATTTTATTACCTTAATTGATAAGGTATACGTGTTCATTCAAGCATTTGAGATATACATATTTTTAAAAAGAATAAATAAGTGTTAAATAGTAAAATATCATTTTTATTGAGGAATTTGACATGACATTTCCACTGCTTAAATTATTTTATATCGATATTTCCAAATCTTATAGTTCAATCCCACCAACCTTATTAAGAATTGTTAACATTTAAATATTATCATGGTTCGAATTAATATTTTTATTTGATTAAAAGGATTTCGTTCAAAGTTTAATACTATAACTTTAGTTAGTTTTAAATTCTTAATTTTATTTCAAAAACAGTATCATGCTTACTTGAGGTAATGTTCTGTGATAAAACTTATGTAGGTGCTAAAATAAAATCCAAACTTCGTGGCCATATGTAATTTGTTTAAATAAAAGATATTAGTTGAGAAAATAGTGGTTGAAGAGCTACTCCAAACAATGAACAGAAAATTGAACGCCATGAATGATAGGATGGCTTGACCTGGATTTGCCACCGTCTGAAAAGACCAATCAAACAGCCTCGTAAATTAATAGAGTTAAATTCTTTGTAGACACGTAGAATTATGGAGTAAAGCTACAGAAACTTCATTGCATCGCTATTATTTCACTTCACTTGGTTCCAAACGTTTAATTTGTGGTTCTCTTCAATTCTATACAGGTTGAGTGGCCCATCGGATCATTCGAATGTAAAACTCCATTATATTAAAGAGCTGTAGTATAGTCTCTTTCTTAACTTTTTCAGGTAGATTTAGAACACAAAAATCAATTATATGGCAACATTTTTATAATTATCATAATTATAGACAGGTTATTAACATTGAAATTGTTTTTTTGATTAACCCATTTTCTTCTTGATTACAATGTTTAGGTTAAATTTATTTCAATTACATATTCTGTCAGGAATTTCACGTCGGACAACTATGAAGGCATTCAAGAATTTATAATAGTATGCAAACTTTCTTTTCTAGAACTAACTTTTGGAGATGAGTTAGGCACTTCTAACATATTTTTTGAGTATATCTTCCAACAGATATAGATTTCAGACGTGTGGGACACCAATATCGATATCTTAGGAACTATGCCCCAATTGGTGTTGTTTGTGTAATGTGGTCACCAATTTTTGTTTACATTTCATCTTCTTTGCCCATATTATATAATTGGTGCTGTTGGTGGTTGATTCCATTTTTAATTAGATCATACACCATACGTATGCGTTCTGCCGACTTCTTATTGGTCCAATCGTGATGTTCTCCCACATCTTCACTTACATTTTATCGGCTTAATTCATTTAATACTGACCTTCGTTGTTCAGAATTTGGTAAAGTAAGCATGTCTAAAAATTCCTTTGATTTTTTAAATAATTATTTTAAGCAGTATTTTAAAAATTAGATCTAAAGTTAAACTAATAAAAAAAGGAAGCTTAAAATTTAAAAGATTCAATTGGTATTAGACAGTCACAAATCAGTTAAATATTGAATAAAAGAAATTTTAAAATAGTTGAAGGAGATTATCCTTAATTTAAAGTTTAATTTTTAATAAAAATTAATTAATTTATTTTTATTTAAAAAATTGATTAATTTATAAAATCTAGCAATTAATTAATAAAATAATCAATTTTTAATAATAAGAGTAATTCAAATAAATCAAATTGAAAAGTTAAATACTAAACTAAAAAATTAGTCAATTTAAGATTAGTTGAACTGTTTAAGTTTTTAATGGTTGTTTATAAATAGTAGTTATACTTATTCCATATTATCGGTCGAGTAGATCGATAAAAAGTGGTCAACTATAAATACTGGTAGAATTAATAAACTTTAGTTACCAAAACACACATACAAAAAGTGGAGAAAAAAACTTATATTCTTGCATACATTTAAAAACTTCTCCAAGATATTTATGTGAGGCGAACTTATATTATTATGAAGTTAAACATTTTAAATGATGTTAATAATATATTATTAACATGATTCAAAAATATAAGTTTAAAGAGTTTGATATTCATTTAGACAGAGATCATACCATTACTTTTTAGTTAGAATATAAGATCAATCTACTTAATTTCAGTTTTTGTGATTTTTAAAATCAATTGAATTGAGTGTATTAAAAACAAAGTTTGATCAAATATGACTAATGCTACCTAGTTGTCAAATGGATTTCTAGCTGAAGCTGGCGTCGTGTCTCTGTTATTGCCAGCGGTAAAGTTCCACTCAAAACATTAAGCACAGAATTGAGAAGATGGATTCAATTTGAGGCACTTGATCTCCAAGTTTAATATTTTAAGCTAATAATCATCACCAACGACGAATCCAAGATTTTAGTCTGGGGGCAAAGAACTTAAACCACAAAATTTTTTTAATTTTGTAGGGGCTATTTATTATATATATATATATATACATATATATTCTGAAAAAAATTTTAGTTTTGTAGGGACTATAGCCCTTGCTAGCCCCCCCTGGATCCATCCTTGATCATGACATAAAAGATTTAAGGATCAAATTATAAATTCCTAATAAGATTGGTTTATAAATCGTCTTTTCTAGTGAGAACATGCATAGACGACATTTGGAGTTTGTTTGTTTTCCTTGCTTCTAATTTCGTTGATCGGTTAAGTAGTTTTATTCATTCAATCTTTGCCGTACCTTGCAAAGAGACTGATAAACTTCCAAGTCTTGTTCGGGAGAGCAGTAGAGCTTCATTAATATATCTGCTTTTCCAAATGTCATTCTCAATGTCGTTTTGGACTCATCATTAATTGCCACACTTTCTTGATAATATCATGTCTTGAATTTGACTACCTTTGCTTTGGCCTTTGAGTACAGAGCCTGTTATACTTTTCATAAAGACTATAATGTTGACAGACAACTTCTTTTTGGTGTATTACGGTTATTAACCCAATTATTTTGGATATAACTTACAATTAAGATCGAAGATAAAAAATATATGTATGAATTATCCAAGTAAGTTCATCACTTCTATCCAATATTTTAAAGACACAAAATTAATTAAATTATTTTCATATATAAAAATTATTAATTTATTAAAATTGACCGATTAATTAATAAATTGATTGATTTTTAATAACCAAAATTATTAAAATATATCGAACCAAAAAATTAAATGATTCAAAACTTTATCGATTAGATCCTATTAGATTTTTTAATTATTGCTTTCATAGTTTCTAATAGTCCTACTATTTGCTTTGCTTGTCCTCACTTTTATTAACTTCATGGATAGAAAAAGTAAATAAATAAATAAAAAGATATTTTCACATTCTTCATATGCCCGTTGAATGAAAACAACAAAAATAGGAATCATTATTTTTTACTTAATTATTTTCCTATATAAAAACTATTGAGATTCAAATTTTTATCATTTTCCTCATAAGTTTATTCATCATTAAAAAAAAGGGTAAAGCATAGACGACTATACGTGAGAGATTCACATCATACAAATTGATAAATTTAAAAAATAATATATATTACAAATTGATAAATTCTGGAAAGGGATTAATCCAATCTGCTCGTGCTCTATAACCATCAACTTATTGTTCAACCTAATTAAATAGACAAGGGTTTTTATTGTTTTCTAGATGCATATATAAGCATTTATGTCGGAGTTTTTCCTCAAAAGTCTTATGCTTTTCATTAAATTTTACACAATTGTGACGAAATTCAATCCAAGATTTTACTAAAATCATATGAAGTTTTTTTGTTTTTTGTTTTAAAAATAAAGGAACGATTATAAGGAATAACCAATTAAGTGTTATTTTAATCTTAAAGTAAAAGTTCAAATCAAATCATCGTCGAGTTAGAGATAACATAGAGCCAACTAAAATATCTCAAAGTTGGCTAAACGAATGTGTTTTTTTTAATATTAAATTTTAACACAAAAGGAAATTATCTATTTACATGCGCATAACCCACGAGGTTAGTTAGTGGCGTCTATAGCAATTTTGTGATCAAACAGTAACTCCAGCTTAGAAACGAACCTATACAAATACGAAAATATACAAAATTGTTCACTTATAGCGCACTCAAAAGACGAAAATGTTTCTCATTAGTGAAGAAAGTTGATCCATTTCTAGATTGCTTATGCTATTGGCCATCAGCTGACGACGCAAAAGGTTCTGAGATATCAACGACCTATAAGGCTATATAACCAAAAGAAAAACTCTACTTGCTGCTTTTTCATCCGACATTCTTCTTTCCTAGTAAGTGAAAATTTCTCATTATCCGAGGAATCTTAGACCCAACAACCGTGAACATTATCATCTTCCACTATATATGTGTCTTTTATGATATGTAGTGGTTAGAAAAAGAGAAAACTTTCGTTGTTTAACAAAGATTTAAGAATGTAATATGACCATTTATGTTCTTAACAAAGTTTCTTTCTGTTCTTTGCCGTCTGTGTGTAGGAAGTAGGTTCATTTTCGGAGTACCTGAGCAAGCGTTATGAGTCTGCTAAATTTTTGCCACCAAGGAGGACCGTATAGAGGTGCTTTTCTCATTTACGAACATTCAAGTTATGATAAAGGTTGCTTATAATTATTTTTCATTGTGATATATAAAAATTCTATATTTAAGAGAATTACATCATGTTTGTACTATAATATTAGTTACGAAAAATAATTTGTTTGTTGTTTCATGGAAATAATAAAAATCCAACAAAGGATATTAAATTAAATAAAATAATAACAATAGTATGTAATAATAAGTGAAAGAGAGGCTTATGACGAAAGTGATTGGGTACCTCCTCTCCTTGTACATGCACACTTCCTCCTCTACTCGTGAATCACACTCTCTTAATCATATTGTTCGTACTTCGCAGCGGCCATCATGATGCAAGCCACAACTTTGACAGAACGGATAGCGCGTGAATACGCAAAAAGTGCGACTTTAGTCTCAATCAACGGTAGTAACACGTACGTCCCTTCAACTCTGTCTTAACGGAGCTACCGACATTCTGACGAATGGCGACGAAGACCAAGACGGAAGACCAAGTCCCATCCCTTTGTGGCTAAAATAAACACATTTATAAGAATAGGTAAGTTAGAATTGCATAATTACTTTGGACGGCGTTTCTTATGGTGTCGTGAGCTTTATTTGGAATGGAAAGTGAAAAAAAGGGAATCATGTGATGTTTGATGTTTCATCCTTTTAATACTTTATTACTTAACTATTAAATCCCGGATACTAATTACTTAATTGTTTTTTGCCCAATTGTGAGTTAATCTTATATTTGTTCTACTTTTGCATTAAGAGCACAAATTATAACAAAACAAAACTTTACTCCTACCAAATGCCTTTTTTTAATTATAATACCAGTCCAGACGGCAGGTATTATTACGACTCAAATTTGCGAGCCATAATAATTATGAGGCCTTTTCTAAAAAAACAAACCTCAGATTTATGGTTACCATGACAAATGTGCCACAGGAATCTCGATCTCAACAAAAGAATAAATAGGAGATCTCCGATTGTCCGAACCTGGCGAAATTATCGCGCATTTTATCGCGACATATTGTCGGCGTATCAAGTATCAACAACCGCAATAACCATACGATGATCGATATTAAGATCGCCGCCGTCTGAAACAGCCACGTGTATCAAACCACGGCTAGATCAATAGCCACGTAACGAAAAGTTAAACTTCTGATCGGACCCTACGTATAGGGCTTGAAGCTGGCACGCATTAATTGGCTAGGTATGTTTCGCTATCTCTTAACCATGGTCAGATTCTACTTAACCGTGGTTAATAAGAATTTTTTTATTGTTAACATAAAAAAGACAAATAATAAAGAAACCAAAATCCAAATGTGATCGAAGTGAAAGATCGTGCGGTGCCTGTCTGCTTTTACACCAATCCATTAGCTTTTCTATCGCAACCGCATCGCATCGCGTCCATTGTTGATGGTGTTCTGTAATAAATCCCCCAATCTATTGTGTCTCTCTCCTTGTCGATCTTTTCCTTGCTTTCGTTTCTATTTAATCGTGCACGCATGGTTTGGTACCACCGGCGCGAATTTCCGGCGAGTTGTGACTCTCAGTTTTCTCGCCGGGAATTTTGAGGAGATCGTGGATGAAATTTGGAATAGATGATTTTTGTTGAATGAGTGAGTGAATTAGGGTTTTCGTTATTTGGGAAGTGACAAGTTTCGCTTTTGAGGAACATTTTTGTGTTAATTTATGTTCTGGTTATCGGAAATAGAATTGGGCTTATTATTCTGGGGTGCCACAATGGGGGGATCTTGAAGATTATGAATAGGGAAAACAGAGCACGCAAGGAAAGTTTGGATCTTAAGTGGGAAAGTTAGGCAACAGGTGTGAATTTGGTTAAATCATAAAACCCGTTATTGATAGTGCATTGCTTAGGAAGAAAAAGGGAGGTCTGTAGTTTGGTGAATGGGAGATGTGCAGGTGTGAAAGAGAGAATATTAATCGTAAGGAAAAGAAAATGGGATTGGTGAAAAGTGTGGAAAAGGTAAAGAAGGGCATATCAAAGTCGACAATGAAGATGTGGTTGATACGCGCCACCACGTCGGTGCTGTTGTGGACTTGCATCGTTCAGTTGACGACCATCGGAGAGATGTGGGGGCCTAGAGCTTTGAAGGGTTGGCCATCTTGTTTCTCTCATGAAGCCTCCGCCATCTCCGTCTTGCAGGAAAAAGTCCCCGCTGTCCCTGCTATGGTTTTGCCACCTAAGAGTGAGTCGTAGTAGTTCATTCATTACTATTTGTTAATAAATTCACTTTGGGATCATTGAAAAATGAA
The DNA here is from genome assembly GCA_027123425.1 of Erythroxylum panamense. Taxonomy (NCBI): domain Eukaryota; kingdom Viridiplantae; phylum Streptophyta; class Magnoliopsida; order Malpighiales; family Erythroxylaceae; genus Erythroxylum; species Erythroxylum panamense. Next base: position 27,449,472 of record JAOTIZ010000006.1, on the reverse strand, counting down.
AAAAGACGGTTTTGATATTGATAATTTTTTTGTGTGGGAAGTAAATGCCTTCAAATCTGGATGTTTATGGGTGGATAGCTTTTGGTGATGTTTGTGAACTTACGTTTATTTGGTTTTTGCATTTAATTTTAAATTTACTGGTTATTTTGTTTTCTGTAGGGGTGTATAAGAACAATGGATATCTGATGGTTTCATGTAACGGAGGTCTTAATCAAATGAGAGCAGCGGTGAGTTATTTGCGTAGCGTAATTTGCTTGCCATGGGTTCCTTATCCTCTTAATGGATTACTGTACTTTTTGAAACATTCTCAATCCGCACATTTCTGGGGATTAATTAGTGTTTCTTTCATCACTTTACGTTTTTACAGATTTGTGATATGGTGGCTATAGCTAGACATTTGAACGTCACTCTTATAGTTCCAGAACTGGATAAGACCTCATTTTGGGCTGATCCCAGGTGTGTTAACTTATCATTTAATAAGTTTCAATCCGTAGCATATGTCGTTTGACTTCTTCCAGCTTTTTATCACAACTCAACCTTTCCGGATTACTTTTGATGACATGACAGTGAATTCCAAGACATATTTGATGTGGATCATTTTATCACCTCATTGAGAGATGAGGTTCGAATATTAAAAGAATTGCCTCCCAGGCTAAAGAGAAGAATGGAATTGGGGATGACTTATACAATGGCACCGATTAGTTGGTCAGATATTTCTTACTATCATGATCAGGTTGGTTAGTGTTTAAATTTTTTCCATAAATACTGAAATTCATTGTTCTAAGGCGTAGTGGTTACCTTATTACATCTACTTTATCAACCTTAAAAACTGTGGTGCCATATTAACTTTGGACATGTACTGTTGTCGTCTATGGATTTATTAACTTATAATTTTTTCCTTTTCTTTTTTGTTATGCTTGCAGATTCTTCCTTTGATATGGAAGTACAAAGTTGTGCATCTAAATAGAACTGATGCGCGATTAGCTAACAATCATCAACCACTTGAGATTCAGAAGTTGCGATGCCGTGTAAATTTTAGTGCTCTTAGATTCACTTCTCAGATCGAGGAGTTGGGTAAGAGAGTAATCAGGCTTCTAAGGCAAAATGGTCCTTTCTTGGTACTTCATCTTAGATATGAAATGGACATGTTGGCATTTTCTGGTTGTACTCAAGGATGCGATTGGGATGAGGTAGAAGAACTGACAAGAATGAGGTGAGCTTGGTGGATACCTTTCTCCAATATCCAGTACCAGGTGCCTGAAGCACTAGCTTGATATTATATGCTAATTTGATAAATTTCTTATGTTAACAGATATGCTTATCCCTGGTGGAAGGAGAAGATAATAAATTCAGACTTAAAAAGAAAAGACGGATTATGCCCTTTAACACCAGAGGAGACAGCCCTTACATTGAGGGCTCTGGACATTGATCCTAACATGCAGATCTATATAGCAGCTGGTGAGATATATGGTGGAGAACGGAGAATGGCAAGCCTTTCAACAGCATATCCTAGAGTGGTTTGTAACTTAAACCTGTACTCTAACCGGTTAAATCTGTGGGAACTATTGATATGCATGATTTTAATTAGTTGCGTTTGGTTTTACTGAAACAGGTCAGGAAGGAAACACTGTTGGAACCTTCAGACCTCAGGTTCTTTCAGAATCACTCCTCCCAGATGGCAGCATTAGATTATCTGGTTTCACTGGAAAGTGATATATTTATCCCCACCTATGATGGAAACATGGCTAAAGTTGTTGAAGGCCACCGCAGGTACATTTCGGCTGTCAATCAATATTTTGTCATATCTGATTAGTTTAATGATATAATGTTGTGGGATTCATTCCCGTTCCAGTTTTAATTTTCTGCATCTGTCTGAGGAACAAAAACTTGTGTATGCCCCTACGTTGAACGTAGGTATTATTTTGTTTTTAGTCATCATCTTGCCCTTGTTTCTCTTTGGAATAAACGTATCAATGAGGAGATTTTTGACATCAGAATCAAGATTTTTGACATCAGAATCACACTTACCTTGTTTACATTGTCTAATGTATTTCAGATTTCTTGGGTTCAAGGAGACAATTTTACTGGACAGGAGGCTTTTAGTTGATCTAATAGACAGATACAATAATGGATCTTTGAATTGGGATGAGTTCTCCTTTTCTGTAAAACAAGCTCATGCAGAGCGGATGGGGAACCCAACAAAAAGGTTGATGATTCCAGACAGGCCTAAAGAAGAGGATTACTTCTATTCCAATCCAGAAGAGTGTTTGCTATCGACAAATGATCAATTTAGTAGTACGTGATAGTTGTTGTATGAGGCTGTGACATACAGATGTTCTCCCACCGGGCTTGCAATTTACTGCAAATCATAAAACAGTTCTTTATTTGGAGATGGAAAAGTTACGATTAGGAAAGTTTTTATACTTGAAGAATGCCTGAGATGGTCAAAAGAAGCAGCCGGGGGACATTGGCATCTTTACTATATGCGAATAATTGGATTCTCATGTATAGAAGCTAACCTGCCATTGCAGGGTGATGACAGTCCACAAAACTGCGTTTGTACACTGGGGGATGCAAATATAGTTGTGACTTACCGGATCTCTGGCTGCCTGGAAGGTTAAGTTCTCCTCCTTCCATTGTACGTTTTTGTTTATTTTTCAATATCCATAAAATCTTTTAGTTCCTACCGAATATCACACTCCTGAAATTTATCTGTTCAGTGTTATCATTTGGCTTTGTTAGTTTCACTCCGACTCTCATTTTTACAGATCGGTGCATAAGTGTTAAATATGTGTTATAATTAGGTTCACATATTGAACTTGTCAAGTGGACATAACCTTTGATTTACTGGTTTTTTGCAATTAAATTGCAAAAACTGCAGTGAATCAAAAGGATGAGTTCCATATTAAACTGAAACAGCAGGCGCTGGTAAAGCAGGTATAATTTTCATTTTTGCTCTAATTAAATGCAACATAAGGTTTCCTTGCCTGGCACTTCGAGGAGGTATTCCAATCTCAGTTGGAATTTGTTATGAGGATCTGGTACACATAAATCTATATATAATACATGAACGTATCACCAGGCTGACAATAAACTCTAGAACTTTATCTGAATTGTTACAATGAAAAACAAATATGATCAGAAGAAGATTAGGGAATGATTTCATTGAAACAATTATGAAGTGATTAATTGGCGTGTCGTCACAGCTGAGAAAAGAATTTGAGTGGTTGCTTACATGTCCTCCCGCACCAAACTGGTCGGCTGGGAGTGCTTGTTTGTTATTGGAAGAAAAGTTTGACAAGATGATAGAGATGGGAATTCGCGTGGAGACCATCAAGTGCAGAGAGCCTTAGATGTTGGCCTTTCGACCTCTGAAACTGCGTTTCAGATTCTGAAGTTGGATTTATGATCCATAGATCCATAACAATTAGCTGCTGCGTGGGTCACGTGGCATGGTCCATCCAATCACGTGCTTTGGTCTTGGGAAATTCAGAAACTTTGCTTTGCCAATGAATATGACTGGTTTTTCTTGAAAAGAAATTGTGTACTGCCCGACAAATCTTAATTAACTGATAAAAAAATCCACGAGACAATGATACTGAATCTGCTTTTTTTTCCCAAAAACTAGGGAACACTTCGATGCAAAGACATGGGACATCTTATGAATTACGTTTTGTCTTCTACTGACATGTCTAATAATTTAATCGTTTTAACGTCAAAATATAGCAACTCAAATGATGATTAACCTTAATCATTATTTTTAATGCAACATTCAATTGCTTTTATCAAAGAAGGTTTGCAAAACTTAACATTCAACATCACCCTGTACCTCTTCCAAAAAAAAAAAAAACATCACCCTGTATTACTCACATCACATCTTTCTAATTCATACAGCCAAACGCTGTACCTCATCAAAAACAACATGAACAATATTATAAGTTATATATTTCTTTTTATTTTAAATTTAATATCCTCAAATCTCTTTTAAAGGTACCCAGCCCAACCATTTCGTTATTCTATCGAAATTTTGTTTAAAGTCTTGCTGAAGTTAGAGGTTGTAACGTTGAGTGGATAGACTATAAGCAAAAAGTTCATGTTACATAAGCTAGGACCTCTGATTCTCTGAATAAGAAACTGCATTCTGTTAGCGATAAGGATTCAGTACATCAACGATGAAGTCGGTGTAATTGGAAGAGAAGATTAGGCATTATTCCAACCCATGGCCAGTACATTGTGGGGACATTTGTACCGCCAAGACGAAAAAGCATGTGCGAGCCAAACGAGAGTGGAAGAAGGAGAATCGCGGGTGGGAGGATTGTTAGTCAGGGTTTATCGTTTTTGGGGTTACTAATTAATACTAATTATAATAAATTAGTTGTTATTACAAAATTCAAATTTAAAATTAATTAAAAATTTTACATAAGACATGCGAGTCTCATCATTACAGTAATGATTACTTAATAATTTTAAAAGAAAAAAATATGTGTCAAGTGTGGCACTTATGATTTGGTAGATTGATACATAAAAATTTGAGCATTTTATATTGTGTTAATATGTTTCTTCATTTTTAAGAAAACAATGACGTGAACTTAGCAGATGAAATTAAACTCTACTTAATTTTTAGTTCACTTAAATTTTATTTTTGAAGTTAGAATTTAAATTAAATTATCTGAAACTTGAGTATTCAACTTATATTTAGCTAAAAGTACAATATGAACTCTATCATTTTTTTATTAAAATACAACTTGAACTTCAACATTTTAGAGTGTTCAATTTTAACCATAATTTTTTAAAATGGACCTCAAATTTACAGAAAATTAAACGGAATTAAACTTTCATTTGTTAAGTTTTATGTCACCGCTAACATGATATTTTTAAAAATTAATTAGTAGGCTCTACGTGTACACCATGTGAGATAATAGATCTTAAGAGACTTAATTTAAACACTTAAATTTATTAATATTTTAAATTATTTTTATGTTAATTATTTATTTAAAATTTTAACTAAAATTCCTAATCTAGCTGAAATCCTAATTTTTCTATCGTGAAATCTTATTTCAACATTGATCTTATTCCTTCTTCACCGACTGATGATATAACTTCTAACGGTGAAAACATTAAGAAGATATTAAGAAAGACCCATACATAAAAAAGGTGAAGGAAACAATTTAAAGCGCTTGGAAATCAAGAATGTGAAGTCATTGGCCAAAACTAGGGATGGCAATGGGTAGGATTTGGTTCGAGGTTTACTCTACCCATATTCATATCCATTTTTTATGACTCAACCCATAACCATATCCATATCTATATCCATATCTATATCTATATCCATCGGTTTTTACGATTTACTACCCATATCCAAATTTATTGAGTTGTTCGGATTTTTGGATATCTATCGGGTTGTATAGCTCATAAAAATATAACTTCTAAATAGAAAATATAAAGAGTAGATTTTTGCGAATGCTCCAAATAACTTTAATGATAATAAGTCAAGATTTTGATTTGTATGTACTAAAAAAAATCATAAAATTGGAATAATAAAAATCATAATGTTTAGTACAAAGACAATATACATTTTTCACAATTTAGATTTGGAACAAAGATTGAAATAACTAAAGCTTCAAATTGTCTTTGCGTGAACTCTACAACATTCAAAACTCCATCTTCATATCATTTGCATTATTATCATCCTATAAGAAAAATAAAATATGATGAAAAATGTGAGTACTGAGGAGTAAAGTGGAGATTTTAAAGTTGTTTCTTCGTATAAAATTTTAATATTTTATTATATTTAACCATAAATATTCAAGAAAAAATAGAAAAAATAGAGTTAATAAAAAACGGGTAGGATATGGGTATCTATGATTCGAGTTTTACTCTACCCATATCTGATATCCATATCTATTTTTTATGACTCAACTCATATCCATATCCATATTCATCGGTTTTTACGATTTACTATCCATATCCAAATCTATTGGGTCGGATAGTGCGGATATTAATCGGGTGAAAAACCCACTGCCATCCCTAATTCCAACCGTTGAACCAAACAGGTTGGAAGAGAAAATGATGAAAGGGAAAAATGAATAGTTTAATTAACTCATTAATAAATAAATTATGGAGGTTTAAGAGTGAAAAATATAATATTTTTAAGTCAACATATCCAGCATGTAAGGCTCCTTATTTTGCGGGGATCTAAAGAGAGTTATATTGTACGTAACTTTCTTTTTATAATTTTACAAAGAAATTATTTCCATTATTTAAAATTATAACCTTATGATTACAAATGAACAACTTTATCCATCTTAGTAACTTTTCACTACAGGTCGTGGACTATTTAAGTCAATTACAAATTCACCATATATAAGAATAAAGGCTTGAAAAACTAAAAAGTAATTAACTTAGAAACTAAAAGCTATCTGATAATTAAAGCACTAATTACTCTTTCAATTTTAGTAGGTGTGTTGGTTGATCGGATTAAATAGGCGTACACCATTCCATTTAAGTTTTCATGGTACTAACACTTTACACACTAGATTCAACACTATTGAAAATAGTTATACAGGTAACCTACATTATTCTCGATTGTCTTATTTACATGTAGGTCTATTGGAAACAGTATCTTTATTATATAGGGGTAAAGCTATGTATTATTAGATCTTCCCAAATTTCGCTTCATTGCTAAATTTCAGACTGAGTGTGATGATGATGATGATGATGAGTTATATAAGTAAAACTGTAATCCTTTGTAATATTTTAAAAATCGGACCAGAAGTTAAACCAGCGAGGCAAGAAATTTAAAGTTTAAAAAATTTAATCAGTAATGGGTTGTCATAAAACCAGCTAAAGGATAAACAAAATTGAAAATTTTGAAACATAATTGAAGAAAATTGTTGTGACTCAACGAAAAATTTAAAGTTTAATTGAAAAAACTGTTCAATAAAAATTAATTAGTTTATTTTAGTTTTAAAAATCGAATAATCTACAAAAACTAGTCGATTATCTAATAAGCTAATCAGTTTTTAACAATAAAGTTTATTAAAGTAAATCAAACTGAAAAGTTAAAAATTAAACTATCAACATAATCAAACTGAAAAGTTCAAAATTAAACTAAAATGTTTATCGGTTCAAAGTTTTCATTTTTAAACAAGTCGATTTTTTTTTAATTTTCAATTGCTTATAATCTTTTAAAACCTTCATCCCCTAAAAAAGTTAGGTTTACAACGTGGACCACCTGGGAGCCATAGTTTATGACATTACATGTCCAAAATAACAAGCATGACGATCACTAACCTGTATTATTTGGACCGCAATTGTAGATGCAGAGTACATCATTAAAAACCCTGAAAAGTACTATCCTGAAAGAAAAAAGTCTTGCTTGAGAACCACAGATTTCTTCTATCAGTTCAGGAAACGTCAAGCTACGTTTCCTTGGGTAGTTGACACGATTTGTCCCAACCAAGTTTAATGGTGGAGGGCACGACATAAGAGCGTTGGCCATACATCCTCTACCTCTAAACCTGAAAGCTTAACGACCTAGCTACATAACCATTGATAGAGGAGAAACAAAAGTGCAGACGTGCTTTGTGGTTTGTAGATTATGTCATCTGAAGTTGTTGAATGATTTTCACAATATGTAACTTAGATCTTTAGAGCTCAAGGTTCTTCCTCCTCCATATCCCCTGATATATTCGTCACTTCATACGGAGATAAACAGCTGTAGGGTTTGTTTAATATGAGGAGCTTCCTGAAATGTGAAAGCATAAGTTGTCAAAGGCTCGATTCTGGTGGTGGTTATACTTAATTGATTGATTTGATGTTATGAAGAGCTTTCATTGTCAATAAATGTGAGAAAAGAGCTGGATTTGGAGAATAAATCTGACGTAATCGTAGCGATCCTAAATGCTTGTTTGTAGCCTGTAAGTAACATATAATCAAGCTAATGATAACAATAATTGAGCCAAAACAACTCATCTTTGGATGTTGAATTACTGGCGAAGAGTAGTTTGGTGTCTCATCGATGGGGACAGTTCTAGCTAGTGATACTTCAAACCTTTGTCATCAATCGTCTGTCAACTCCTCTGCAACAGTGTGCTGAAATCCAGTGGGAACGAAGTTGATTTGGTGGTTGTGAAGCTATTAGTGATGGAGTCTAGCTGGAACCCAACTCATTTGTTGGCTCCGTAAATGAAAGAGAGCCCCTTAATAACAAGAAGTACACAGAAGTTAAGTGCTTGGGAAGACGATAAGTGATCCAAGTCTTCCAACCGTTGGTACGTGACGTTTCCTAAAAGATGGATTGATGAGTCTTGGAATTGAATGCATGAAAAGAAATTGAATTGCACACACGGCTTAAGCATGTTTTTTATACATAGAATTTTTTTTGTTTTAGTTCCCCTTTATCGTTAAATCTCATTAATATATTTACGTGAAATTCATATAAATATGTAGATAAGATTTAATGAAACATGATAAGAATATCATAATCGAAACAAGAGATATGATCTCGTTTTTGACAGTAAAGTCAAGAAGTAAACTAGCTTAGAATTAACTTGGTTTCTATTTTATTTTTTTTTTTAAATTCACTTTTAACATTTGTAAACAACGCAAATAAATCTTGTTAATAATTAAGGAAAACAGATGGTTAGTTGTAGACTTTAATGGAAGCATGTCCATAGTGGCAGTGTAGTGTAGGGGGACTCCCCATCAATGCTGTGGCTCTACCTTGTATGCATCACCATCATCAACCACAAAAGCTTGTGAAATGCAGGAACACAAGAGTCTTTTTCAAATGAAAAGTAAAAATTAACTTTACCAAGGAACCGACGTCTCTCTATAGATTACGGTGTAGACGAGTCAAAATACCTTTGAATATTCTTCTTCTCAGCGAAGCGCCTATGGCCTAATGGATAAGGCGCCTGACTTCTAATCAGGCGATTGTGGGTTCGAGTCCCACTGGGCGTGTGTCATGCTTTTTTAATTTGCTATTAATGCAAATGAAAATTATTTATATTTTATTTAATTAATCCTTTTTTGTGGAGTCCCTTCTCTTAATTATTTAGTCTAACAATTTTTTTACGAAGCTTAAATATTTTCTTGTAATAACGTTTTGTTTTTTATACCTTATTATATATATTATTTATATTTAAATTCTAAACCTTCAAATTTTATTCAACCGATCTAAAAACTATACCAAAGAGACAACTTATGATTATGATTGTAGGTCCTATGCAAAGCTCCAAGGCACTATGTTTCCTTTTTTTTAATTTTTCCCTACCTACATGCTTTATGAATATGCTAAAAAAAATGTCCTCCCAAATAAATCAAAAAACAAATCAATCCCAAGTCAATTATAAGAAGGAATCACAACATATCAAATCAAAGAAAAAGGTTTCTTCCAATAATGGTTGTAAAAAATTAAAAAAGGTTCAAATGGACAATATCTTTTAGTAGTGTGGTGAGATGAAGTGTCATTATTAAGCTTAAATCTAACTTTAAGAACTTGTTGTCTTGTCTCCAATTCAATCATTGGTATGATGCATTTATAATAATTCTCTTACAATTTTCTAGTTAGAAAACAAATTTATTATCGGATCAATATGAAACTGTTATCGAATTAATTTAAACTTAAATTATCATATTAATTCAAGATTAATCATAAGTTGGTATAAATGGTCTTACTTAGAACAATTGTGAATATACTCATCACAATACTCCAAAGAAAATCTATTGTTTGGAGGTTGGAAGTACCACTTCAAGACAACAACCAGCCATGAAAAAAAAAAATCTTTTGTGTTAATTATTGTGTTTGGTAATGCACAAATGGAAGAATACATAATCTTATCATATTAGTTCAGATTTTGATTGATTTGGAAGCTTAGTAGGTTCACGAAGGGTATTTGGTTTTCCTCTGAATTAATCATCTAGAAAGCTAAGAAACAAGCTTTAATGATGATTAACCTCCTTAATCATCATTAGTAATCAATCAAGTAAACAAGTATCAAGATAGGGTATGATGTGAATGTGATGATCTCTACTCAGTTTTGTAAAATATTAAATACCCTTTCTTGGTATTCTTTCTTGTCGTTTTCAGTTGAATCAGCATGGTACGACAACATTTGTGGGCTTGGATGAGATGAGAGCTCTATGTGGACATTAATATCTTCCAAAGTTTTTGGACTTGTACTCAATAGGACAGTCACTACCAACAGATCCATAGCCTGGAGGAACCTTTACGTATTTGGGTTCGTACAAGTTGAAGGATCAGGTCATTTGAAGTTGAGACTCGATCCTTCAAAGCGAATATGACCTAAAATCGTCTCGGCCCTACTGTCATATCTACAGCCGGACACTATGGTGGGTAAAAAGCCAGCATAAGTTCAAGCCTTTCTGTGTTTCTTCCTCAATTGTCAAATCTTTTAATGGACCCTGTAAACGATTGACAAAGAAGTTTCTGTTGCACGGGTGGGTAGCCATAGCCTGTAACTTCCTTAAGTCAGACATTGGGTGATGTGGTCAGGTTTGTGACCGGAAGAAGAATATCTCTTGAAGATCTTCAAGGAAAACATAAAGAGGGTAGTTGGAGTTGAAGTTTTCTTGAAGATCTTCAATGAAACAACAAGAAAGTGGAAGGAAACATGTACGATGAAAAGGACTGATGAAGGAGATGAGAAGAAGCATGCACAATACAAATTGTAAATTTTTTAAGATGGAATTGTCAATGTGAAAACAAGAAATTCTGATGCAGATCCATATAGAAATGGGGTTACTTGGAAGATTCACGGAAATCATCACAATGGGTTCCTTGAATTTCCGAAATTCAGGGATTGTTTTTTGCTCTTTTTCAATTTGCTTTCATATCAACATCTCTAGGAGTTGATCAGAACGGATTTCTTAGCTGTCCTGAGAATATATTTATCAGAGGCTCTTGTAAAAAAGAGAAGGAAACAAAGGTAGAGAGTTCAGAAGATAGGCAAAAAATGAATCTATCACTCTTTGAGGCAATTATGGACAACGACGTTACCAGATTTCTGAACTTGGTTCAACAGAACCAAGGAATGCTTGAGCAAAGAACAACTGCGACGTCTGACACAGTGTTACACCTTGCTATAAGGTTTGGACATATGGAACTTGTCAGGGCAATTGTTAAGCTGTGCCCAAAAATGGTGTCTGCAGAAAATAAGAAGATGGATACTCCATGTCACGAAGCCTGTCGCCGTGGGAATGGCGAGGTGTTGTTCCGACTACTAGACGTTGATCCTCAGTCTTCTTGTAAGCTTAATTTAGACGAGCAGAGTCTGCTTTCTGTGGCTTGCAGTTGTGGGTATCTTGATCTGGTGAAGCTCCTCTTGACACTTCCTGAACTGGTCAAACTGGAGGAAGATGGGCTTGATCAAAGCTGTCTGCATCTTGCTGCATCACAAGGGTACACAGGTATTCCTCAAAACTTCTCTACAATTGGTCATGTACACTTCAGATTGATGAATTTCCTTTCGCTAGTTTTATAGAGGAACCTTTAATATGGAAATGAAGAACAGAAATGGTAGGAAATTTATGTTGAACTATTACCGTCATGCAGATATTGTCAAAGAATTGCTTCCTATGTTCCCATATTTGGCCAAACGTACTGACAAAAGCGGAAATTCACCATTACACTATGCTTGCACTGAAGGGCACGCTGACATAACTCGGCTATTGTTAAGCCACAACACAAGTGTTGCTCTGCAGTACAATAATAATGGCTACACACCGCTGCACTTGGCAGTCAGGATCGGGAAAGTTCCAATCCTCGAAGAATTCTTGTCAAAGGCTTCATCTTCTTATCAGCAACTCACAAAAGATGGGGAGACTGTTCTTCATTTGGCAGTAAAATACAGCCAAATTAGCGCTTTCTTATTCTTGTCCCAGAATTTCGTCATCAGTGATCTCTTGAATTGTCAGGATCGATATGGTAACAGCATCTTGCATCTTGCAGTTAAAGAAAAGCACTATCAGGTAACGATTTAAGGTCAAACTTGTGTAGGTTATTCATGATTTTGACATAGTTTGATTTGGTTTGGATTGATGGTCACAATGATTGATGGCTTCAGGATGCATCAGCTTAACTGACAAGAAAGTTATAAAATTAGGTTCAACAGAAAGAATTAAGAACTGCCAATTCCTATTGTTTATTCACCTTTAATCCCAAGTATGTTTCAGATTGCGGAGCATTTGATTAGGAAAACAAGAGTGAAAGTTAATGCTCGGAACTGTGATAGACTCACAGCGCTTGACATCCTTGATCAGGTAGAGGATAGTGGAGAAAGTCGTTCTCTTCGAGCACTGCTCATTGGAACTGATGGTAAGAAAAGCATTGACATTTCAGCTGGATCAAGAAAAACTTCAGAGGTTATAAAAACCACCCTTGCTCCACTGGGAACCATCAAAAGGTCACTGCAGGGTGAAGACTTGGTGGATCCTTCTAAATACTCCTCCCCTAGTACCAGTTCTCCTGCCACCAGCTTCAGCTCAATCAGTAGCAATTCATCACCACAATCACCGCCCATCCATCCTTTTCCTAGTCCTGACAATTTGAAGTACCCGAGCTCTTGCATACCCAGCAGACGAGACTTTGATGCGGCAGCAATAGACCGATGCCAAATTGGAGGGAGAACTAAATCGGATCATATCTCCCCAACTAATGTGCAACACAAGCATCCTACAGAAAGGAAATTGGAAGGATTGTGCAAGCCTCAAGATCAAAGCCAAAAGAAGTTCCAAGAAGTACATAATGAGGCATTGCAGAATGCAAGGAACACAGTAACTCTGGTTTCGGTTCTGATAGCAACAGTGACCTTCGGTGCTGGAATTTGTCCTCCTGGTGGTGTCTACCAGGAAGGACCAATGAAAGGGAAGGCAATTGCTGGCAGAACTGTAGCATTCAAGGTTTTCGCACTAAGCAACAATGTGGCATTGTTCATTTCACTTTCTATAGTCATTATTCTTGTCAGTATCATCCCGTTTCGAAGGCGATCCCAGATGCATATACTCATCATTTCTCACAAGGCTATGTGGTTAGCAGTTTCATTTATGGCAACAAGTTATGTTGCAGCAACATGGGTGATCATGCCTCATAGCAAGGGGGCAGACTGGATGCTTGTTTCATTGCTTGCAGTAGGCAGCAGCACAATGGGAACAGTCTTTCTTGGCCTAGTTATGATGCTAATTGAACATTGGCAGAGAAAAAGGAAGTGGAGGAAAATGAGGAAAGAGACAAGGCATGGAGATGCAGACCGCGACTCGGATAGCCGTAATTCCGATTTTGAGAGCTCGTTTAATAGAGGTTATCACTCTTATTGATAGTTCCTGGCACTGAAAGAACAATGCAGTTTTGTTGTTCTTTAAGTTAAATTTCCTATCTTCCACTGATGTTTAGAACTGAGATAATCTTCTTTACCTATAATTCTGAACTAACTCTGTTTCGTACGATCTCATCCAAATATTTTTTTAAATTTCACATATTTATATGAATAGGATCGTAGGAAATAGGATTTGTATAGGATTATAAGTACAGAAGATTTGATCCTTGTTTAGAATAATATTGTATGTATATAACAATTCTTAAGGGCAATTCTTTGAAAGGTCATATTGTTTATTTGCCCTGTTTTGTTCTAAACTTGTACTTTATTTAATTCAATATCAATTATTATATTACTATCTATGAGATTAGTGATTCATAAATATTTTGATACAAATAACAATTAAATTACGTATGTATAACTTATGATAAAGAAGAGAACTAAAATGAGTAATTTTAGATATTTTAATTATTCAATTTAGGGTTATTTTTCATTAATTTTATTACTATCATTTAATTGATATAAAATACTATCATATTCAATTAAGAAAATTAATTTATTCAAACTTAATATTAAAATCAAAACTTACCTATTCTAATAAGTTTCATATTAAATGCTTGAATTGTGAAAATTTATTATTTTTACTTAAGGGTCATGAGTTACAAGTGAATGAGATTATTTTCTTGAATTATAGTTAAGTAAATGATGCGGGAATTTTAGAAAGCTAGGAAGAAGTAGATAATCAGAAGAAGAAAGTTGAACGAATTCTGTCCACCATTTTATTCCTCCATAACAATCTGATATATATAGGTAAGGAAATCAGAAAGGGATGACGCTC
>JAOTIZ010000006.1:27384381-27414193 GCA_027123425.1 Erythroxylum panamense | reverse complement strand
TGAATGCATATGCAGTAAGCCTGTTCCTCTACAAATAGAGGCCAGTAACATGCTCAGTCAATGAATGCAGTGCAATCGTATCAGTCTGTCCCAATTACCATAATACCCTTGCTATCAGTAACGGGATGTTACAATACCACAATATAATGAAATTTTTAATAAAACCCAACTTTTTGGCTTTGCTCTCGCCTAAGCCAAGCCGATGCATTCTCTTTCCTTTGCTTTTTTCTTCCAGCCTTCACTTCCCCTTCTCCACCCTTAATTTTCTTTGATCATGCACTAAAGAGAAACATGAAGAAAAGAAAGGCTGGTTATTTTGAGTTCCTTCCCATGTCGATCTAATATATCAAATCATTCTCCATGTTATTCTTTTTCTTTGTTATGATCTTCTCTTTTTTTTAAAAAAATATCTTGGGTTTTTCTTCTTCGGAGAAGATGAATGGGATTCTTCAATTCAATTAAAAGACGGAAAAAAATATAAAAATATTATAATTTTCAAACAAAGATTGTAGATTTTAAGGAGAGGAAAAGGAGATTTTCATCATATGGGAATGATGAAGAAGAAATTTATAAAAGATCTATATGTTGGTATCCTAGTATTTTGTAAATGAAGATGAAAGAACTTAGCTGCATAAATTTTACCACCTTTTATCATGTTTAATTTTTGTTGATATTTTGCAAGGCTTGTTTACAGAAGTCTACGCCCCTTTCATCATAAATCTGTACATGTTACTTTTTTTCTGTCATTCCATGATTTCAAAGTTGTGATTAATTTTAGATGGTAGTTTGGGGAGTTAGTTTGCAAGTTAAATATAAAAATTAAATTTTGGTTGAATCTTGAAGCAATAGATTGAGGATTTTAAAGTGATTTTGATTGGTGAGCAGTCAGGTTATGTGTCTACAACCTCTCCTTCCTTTAATGTTCTTATTTTTCAAAAAAAATGAAAGACAAAATAGATTGCACTTCACTCCCTCCTTTAGATTTTGAGAAGATTGCTCTATGTCATTCTCTAAAGTGAAGGTGTAGGCACTATAAAGCCATTATGGTGCCTACAAATCTCCAAATCAGAGATGGGCACAAGAATTCAATAATTTCCTCTACAGTTTCCATAATTTCTTACCCCTAATTACTCTAACTGCAAGCCCATGAGTTGGAAATGCAAATATAGAGACCTCGTTTTCAACCGATGATAATTTCTTTTCTTTTAGTCTTTTATTTTGCTTCCAAAGTTCCAGTTAGTTCTTGGAAATCATGTGCATGAATGAATAGTTTCAGTTTCTATAACCATCTCCGGCCCTGCTTCTTTTTCTTTTGATTTAATCAATTCTAGATGGTACTAGGAAGTTTTGTTCAAAGGATTCTTATAACATAGGATTTCTATAGAATCTCATAATAAAAAACTATAATGTTAGTGAAAATTTGGGCCTTTGCTTGAGTATGCATTTCTTATGTATCTTCCTTATTATTCTTTTAAATAAGATGAAACTTGAATGAATTTTCTAAGTGTATGTTGGTCTAGTAATTTTCAATTTTTCACTGAAAAAAAGGTGTCAAATTGCCTTATGTAGTTTTAATATATTGACTTTTTCTGTTTGTTTTATGTTTAGGAACAAAACAATAATATGAGCGTAAAAAACAATAATTATGGCTTCACATAATATTGCCTTTATAGCATGAGTTAAAGTCTAGTTGGTTAAGATAAATGTATGCAGATAGACTTATGTTTTATTTTAATCCAAGATATGCATAACTTTTTTATGCTAAAAACATGTGGTTGTTTAATGCATAGGAGGTAAAACTTTTTGGATGGGTTTTGCTCAAGAAGAGTATTCATGTTTTTTTGTCTTTCTTCTTGATGAACGTGCTTATTTTTCTAGAGGCAACTAATTCAACTTCTTGCTTCTCTTTGCTCTCTTTGGTGCATATTTATGGAAAGTTGGAGTTAAAGCCAATACTTGTATTAGAATTTTCTAGCTCATAAACGTAAAGATCCTTTGTGGTGATTATAATTGTAGACTATGATTTATTCTTAAAACTAACTAGTGTTGATTTGTTTTTAAGAATGCTACTTTCAAGATTGTAACCTATGAAGACACATCTATATACAAGTTGTTGTTTTTTTCCATTCCACCATGAGTTTCTTGCGACTTCATTTACATTGTGGTTTCATTTACATTTTCACTTTTGCTAATATTTTTCCCCACAATGTCATCTCTGAAAAAAATTAAAAGTTCGTTGTTCTTTGTTCTTTGTTCTTTGTTTTTTTGTCCACACCATTTTCAAAAGTTTCATGACAATCTCAAGAATTAAACATTGCACACTTTGGCATAAGAAATTTTTGTAACATAAGGATTTTTCATTTATAGAAATATATAATAATGAGTATATAAAAATTACATAATAATGAGAGTATAAGAAAGAAATTTCCAATTTTCATTAGGAAAAAAAACGTGTACCTCGCCGATAAAGATGCACAATTTAACTTAAACACTCTACTTTCTTTTCACTTTATATTTACTAAACATGCCTCCTAGAAATGGAAATAGATAATCTCATGTCTCAACAAAACCACCTATATTAGCACTATCGTAGTTAATAGTACTGTTTTGTTGTAAGTTATTTATCATCACATCGCTCATACCATGTGGTTGTTGTGCCTAAAAATCATTAAAAAAACAATCTCATTAGTAAATTGTGAATAAGTTATTAAACAAAATGTCGTTATTAATAGTATTCTGGCAAAAGATAAATACCAATTGGGAGTTGGTCATGTTCGTAGAAAATAGAACACCTTCAATACAATTTGTTTGACTTAAATTAGCAGAGACAACCTATCATCAAAAAAGTTAAAGAGTATATAATTAAAATATTGTTAAAACATTGAATATTTTTATTAAAAAGTAAGCATGTACCTAGAGAAATTATTTAGACAAATAATGTAGTTAGTGAATTTAACCTATATTTCAGTTATCAATACAAATCTCAGTTGCTTGCATTTGATTTGCATACTAAAAAAACAAAGAAAAAATTAATGAGAAAATAAATAACACATGATTGTTGTAGTTTAAAATACTAATCAAACCTCAACTTTATTATCTCTTTGATAGGGAATTATATATTGACTTGATGTAGTTTGAAAGTTTTCTCTCATATCCTATCTCACCCAAAAAAAAGCAAAAAAAAACAGTATCATTATATAAGGGACATAAAATTTAAGAATATAAAATTTCTTTCAATAACACTTTAAGATTAGATGGTAATGTTGGTACTGAGGCTATGACATTTGTTGGAGCAATTTGAACGTTTTTTTGTTATACCCTATCTCACATATAAAATAGAAAAAAATTAATATCATTATATAAGGGACATGGAATTCAATAATTAAAAAATTTACAAGTAAAACCTTAAAATTAAATGGTAATGTTGGTGCTGCAATTGTAAGATTTACTATCGTCTGAACTTTTTTTGTTTATTTCCTTTTTTTTGAAGCCTTCTCCAAGCCACCCCTCATTCTCTTACCTAAAATAGTTCTCTTCTTGATTTTGATTTCTTTAATTCCAATACTATTCTTTTCACGAATTTCAATCCCATTTTGGTTCAATTGATCTATTATAACACTTGAATATTGAACCATTTTTCACCTTGTAATCTAACAATGGAGCTCGCATTTGAGTGTTGGATAGTTGATCCATTACCTTGTAGTATAGCATCCATGATTTCCAGCATCTTCAAAATACAATATTTAACAATTTTGTAAGTCTCTTCACTATCAACTGCTTTTGTAACCAATTGAACATATAGCCCACATAATTCCTTATATCGCATCCTTTTACATATCTTGGGATCCAAATTACTCTGAATTGGGATCTCTATAATATTTTTCACACTAAAAACTTTCAAAACATAAACACAAAAATTCCAACAAACTTGAATTTATACAGCTACAATCAACTTTTCCATTTGATGAATCATAAGTAACTATATGATAATAGCTCTTCTTATAAGGAGTAATTTGATATTTTGTGATTGAAACCTCCTAAAAACTTTCAATATAAGAATAATGAGAATTACACCATTCATCTAGAAAGCACTTGACATCTCAGAAGTATAAACACTTGTTGCATATTTCAAAATTTCAATTAGATACAATAATGAGAGAATACTTGTACTTGATTTAAAATTGTCTTTAACTCTTCATATCTACGATCTTTAGGAGTCTTTCAAAGTGATGAAAAAACTCCAAGAATTTAAGTTTGATAAGTTACATGCCTTTTTACAACAATATTCATGTTCTTAATTCTTTGTGTTGTCGTCATGTCTGCACCAAACATTTTTTCATACACTAAAGCCCATTTTTCCTTTATCCTAAACATGCGCCTCAACTAATCATTTCTTCAAGTTCCTATTTGCACAACATATCATTCCATGCATTTACAAAATCTTCCTCCTCTTCAAAATCATATATGCATGAGCAGAAATCTCTACCAAAATCTTTTAACTTAAAGAAAATACCACTTAAATGGATGGCGACATTTTGATAAATTTGCTAAATACATAAACGATAATGATTTTCAGGCAATCTTAGTGTTAGAGCCTTTCCCATTGCTGGACCTTGGTCTGTAAAAATAGTTTTAAGTCTTTTATTACTCATAGCTTTTGCAAAAGTATCAAATAACCATTTCAAATGTGAGGGATGTCTCATTATATAACAATGCAACATCAAAGAGTGTAGTCTGCTTGTGATGATTTACACCTATAAATAATGCAAGGGGATGACCTTCATTGGTCTTCTAGGTAAGTTGTGTCAAAGCAAACCACATCACTAAAATTTGAGCAATCTGCCCTCATCTTTGCATCTGGCCAAAAAATATTGGTTATTAAATCATCTTCATCAACTTTGATAACGTAAAAAAATTCAGATCATCAAATTGCATTTTGTGCAAGTAGTCCAAAACACCCCTTATATCCCCTCGTTTTGCATCTCTTGTTCTTTTAGACCGTAAGTAATTTGGTATGAAACATAAGTTCTCTCCACCATTTACTTGCCTAACCATGAGATCAGGAGATGCCTTTGGTGGGATTCCTACATTATTTGTCATTTCAATTTGCATTGCTATAGATAAATTTATCTTTCAATGAGATTTATGTTAGTGTGTCATGTTTGGACTCGAGAGGTAATGACTATGCTCCTCAATAAACTAAATCACATAGGGTTTATGCTTTTTCGACGACTGACTTTCATTTTAGCTTCATAACCAAACCTTGTTTCAGGGCGTGTTGCTCTTGCATACATATCTCGTTTGTCTTTTCCTCGTTTACCTTTAGCACTACAATAAAACATTCTTTCATAAAGTTTTTAGATTTATCTTTTTGGTTTCTGCTTCTCCTTATCCCAAACCTGACTTCTTTAGCATATGCCAAATATAATTAGTAAGCATCTTTTTTTATCTCAAACTCCATTCCAATTTTTGGTATTAATTCTTTGGATACAAATAAGCTAGTAACTTGCAAATCCTGATTACTGCTTAAACTCATGACAACTATAAGCTCATTTTCACCTTCACTCTTGCCAACTTCATTGCCATCTTCAAATTTTAACTGATAACAAGACAAAAATACATCCACCATAGAATTATTAGCTTTGATCCTAAAGCAAAAAATCGAAAAGACAAATGAAAAAAAATGTAAATGGATACTTCACTTTTATGATATAGAGAACAAAGTGTAGAATTCAAAATTTAGTTAAGAACCAAAAATGAATCCTCATTAAACTTAAATAAATATCTAGCAACTGGTGCTAAACAAATTCTTTTAGAAATGTTTGACGATCCACCATACTACACAATCTCCAAGAAACATTTACATACTAATCTTCCTTCTTTTTGTTTACTGGAACAATTAAATGAGCTCGAGTTGCAAAAGTTATTATTTTCCTTTTTCAACAAAAGAAGATTAACTAAAATAAGACAAACTTTAAAAAAATGCACCATTAAAGGGGAAAAATGCTAATTCCTTTTCCCATAGTAGGATGAGAGGCAAACACAAAGGAAGCAGAGAGAACGCTTGTGAATGATTCAGAGTACAGGAAAGCTTGCTCTAAATAATTTTTTTGAAACAGAGTATAGGAATTTGAGAAGCTTGTGAATGATTCAGGGGACCCAGTAATTACTGTATCTTGGATAGTGTTTGGGAATCGAAAATTTAGGTAAGCTTCAATTTTATAGGCTTTTCTGGTGCTGGGCTCAAACACATTCATAACGAAACATTAGTTTCAGAATCGTTCAAGCTCAAATCAAATGGCTTATTGAACTTATCATGAATCTTGTCGCCACCTCCCTAGTAGTAACTTTTGATTAAATCAAAAAATGGGACACCATTGTGAAGAACGCACAATAATCACTGTAAGAAATTTCTACATCAAAGGCATTGAAGAAACTAAAGAGGAAAAAGAAGCAAAACAATACAACATAAAACTATGATAGTTAACTTGAGTTTTGGAAATAAGAGAGTTGAGAAGGAGTTCTCGTTGCAACACTTAGAGAAAACTAGTTAACCCTCACAAAATGATCATTCTTTATCATTAACATTATTCCCACAACAAAATCTTTATAGTTCTAATTCTATCCATAAAAGGTGCTGCCTTTTGATTGATTTTCTTGATATTGATTTTCTTATGCATGAAAGAGTTGCCAAAATCTCCTTTCAAGCCCCATTGTGACATGTTCCTCCAAAAGGTAAAATATTTTTAAAAATTCCATAGAATTTTAACATTGAAAAATATTAATCACCTATGAAATAGGAAAGAATTAGTAAAGAAGAACTTGCTTTTGGCAATGATGAAGCTTTTCACCCAAAAAAAAAAAACCTGTTTAATATAAAGGGTGAACTTAAAAGCACCGAAAATTTATTTAGAACCTAAAGAAATATGCCAGTGATTTTAAATCACGTGTTAGCTATATCCAATTTTGGGTTTGTTTGAGTGGATTTTTCTTCCAAGTTTTCAAGGGTTTTCTTCCTTAAGCATACATAAAAAGTGTTGAAAAAGTGTGAAAGAGACACAACTTGCCTTTTAAGTTTCTCTGCTTGGCATTCCCATGTATTGGTAAACTAGAAACAAAAAAAAAGAAAAAGAAAAAGAAAAGGCATCGGTGTTGTGGCAGAATAGAGTTAAAACAGATTTATTGAAACAGAGGAACTGAACTGAATTTATAGGGACTGTAATGGTTGAATTAAGAATACACCTCACTTATTCTAATAAATATTTGAACGCAAAAGCTCTTAGCTGTGGAGATACCAAAGAGAGGAGGCCAATTACTATGTTGTGCGCTAACCTTTGGTACAGTACAAGTATTAATCATACTCACTATTTCGTCTCTTGACCTTACAATTCTGATAACATCAGTTATACTTGATATCATTCTTAGTGAAATGATAAATGAAACGGATGCGTTAGCCCTTACCAAATCATGTACATAGTTCCCTACAAGGACTGAAATTCTGAGGAAGCTCTAGCAAAGTTACTATGAGTTCAAAGAATACAAAAGACTGAATACTGCACAAGGCCTCAAAGGTCCATCTCCCACCCAATTGAAAAATACGGCTTCAGAAACTAAGTCGCTCCACTTCAGTAAACAGATTTGCTCATCCTGGTGCGATCAGTAAATTACAAATTTAAAAAAAAAAAAGACTATTGTCTGGTACCATTACATGAATGGAAGCTTTGAATGAATAGGCAGCTCCTCAACGCTTAGAATTGACGCATCTATGACAAAACACAAAAAAGTTGGATAATACATGTCTGTCAGAATCCCTGTCCATCCTGACAAACTGAAGGTCAACTACATATACAATCATGATGAAGACATGATAAACCCTCCAAAACATGATGGAGGCTTCCAAAAATGAATAAATTTAGTGAAGAAAAGAATATTATGATGCCGCTGTACTAGCCTTTACTTGTCTTAAGCTTCTTTAAGGCTTGATGAGATTCCTCAGAAGTTGAAATCCTTGTCCTGGTTGTCACTTGATTGCCAAAGGAAACATCGTTTTCCTAATCCAAAATGAGAACAAAGACCATGAGTCGCTTGTCCCATAGAATGGAATACTACTGAAGAAAAATGGAAGTTAACATTCTAAGCAACTTTAGAAAACCTTAAGGGTGGATGTTGTAGCAATTGATCTGCCACCTGCTTGCTTCCCAAGCTCTATTTGCACTGAGATGCTAGCTTGTGACAAATCCACTCCAGAGCCCTGTAGTGCTTGTGTCAGAGTATTTAGCAACCTGTTCAGTGTCACCAGCTATGCCATTTAATTCATAATTCAACATACTCCTAATAAACAACAAGAATCGAGAAAGCTGAGAGTTGTGTTCAAGAGTTATATAAATAACCAAATGTCAGCAGACTTTCTTATTTTAAAACCATACTTATCCAGAGTTTAACAAAATTACTTCACAGATATTGCTTAAAACTTTCTAAATTTTGAAGAAAGCGTATCTAAACTGTAAGCATGGTACAAATAACAAGTCATAATACTTTCACATCAGGTAGGCTAGAGCATCACGGAGAGAGGTCATCACTAGTCATGAAAACAAATGGCATAAGAACCCATCGGAAGACAGAATAAACACCTTCGACCACTTTAGAAAGTAATGCAAAAATATTCGGTGCTGGATAAGGTATTTTTCACATACGCAAATGGATTAATTTTGCTTAAAAATTCAAGAAAAAAGAAGAAATTCACCTGAACAAGAAAAAATAAAAAGAAAATTAGAGAAGAAAAAAGTACCAAAGTTGGTGGCTGGTGGAAAGGATCATGTGAAAGTGATGAATACTTAAACATAACTCACCCCCTGGAGTAAACACTTGAGACATTAACTGTACCACCTTCAATCGTCAGATCCTCTTCTTTCTGCTTATCAGCAGCTCCATCAGCCACAGTTGATCCGATATTACACAATTGAGCTTGAGGTTGATTTCCTATGTTCTCAGAGAACCCTCGGCCAGGTGGAAAGTTAGCAACGCCACTTCTGGTAGGGCAAAAGAAGTTTGAAGGAAGTGATGTTGGAAAAGACACAGCTCTGTTTATTATTCCAGGATGATCAATTGCTTTGAAGTTAGTAGGAGAGCTCATGTCAGATTCTGCTGGGTTCTGAGTTCCTTCAGGAATAGGAGACACAGTAATGCTTTTCTCATCCACCTTTGAAGAGAACACTAATCCAGGGGCAGATTCACTAATCATAATTCGAGATTGATCAGCATAATTCTCTGCAGGCCTGTTATTGATTTTCTGTATCAAATGAATGGGATATCAGCTGTCCGGTTGTAACATCACCAAGGATCCATGGGGATTGAATTACATTTCTTTTCATACCATAAATACAATATATGCACAAGTTCAGGGATTACCCAAGGCACCAACTTCGCCGGTTCATTATTCCATCCTCCGTATGATCCTTCATATTTATGTACTTTCTCCTGTAAAAACTGAATGTACTCAATAACCTGCAGAAAGAATAAAAAATTCAATCATTCAACATTTTTTCACAAACAGAAGTTTCGACTATAAATTTAGTTACCTCTAATAGGAAAGACGCCTTGTCTCTCTTTTGATCACTATGAGGAATGAGTTTTCTCAACGTCTGAAACCTGCACAATAGTTTTCAAGTTCTAGTAAACCATGAAGTGGGCAGTGGATTTATGTTAACTCAGAAGACAATTTGCATTCACCCCACTCCCATAAAAGTTAACCGTGCTGATAATTTCTCAAGGGGTATCTCATTACATGGTATTATGTAGTGCCACTAAACATAACTTTTCTTTTTGGGGATACAACACCAAGCACAATTAACATAAAGTATTTGCTTTGCCATAAAGGCCCTTGCTTTTACTATTTGACGTCTAGCATAATTTCGTACTTCCAGGAAAAGAATGGTTATGGAACATTTAAAATTTTGGAGAGACACCTTTGTTATAACAACAAGATAAGGCGTTGAAATCATGCCTGTCGTTTATTTTGCTCCGTCTACGTTGTTCTGTGGCAGAATGTTTAGACCGGGGCGTGTTAGCTTTCTGATTACTGCTCTTCCCGCCTACTGTTACCCTCAGATCTCCTGCAAGTTCAAAGATGTAAACGGGAAAGGAATGGATGATAATGTGACAATCAATTGAACAGACAACTCCAGAATCACACACAAAAATAGAAAGAAAAACCATTTAAATCCTTTTTCAAAGAAAAGAAACCAGTTGTGAAAAGAATAGAGTACCATTGTGTACCGGAGAAGGGATTTCTTTCTTAAAAACGATCTCTTCGTCTTCGTCTTCGTCTAGATCGTCATCTTGGTTGCTAATTTTGGCTGAATTTATCATTTCCATAAAGCTCTGGTTCTTCTGTCCCGATGGCCTGTTTAAAAGTTTAATCTCATCATTAAAAAAAATGGATATTAATTATGACATTACTTGTGATGAGAGAGAATGAACCAAAAAAAAAACTTCAAATAGGAGAAGAAGGGGACAAACTGAGAAGTGAGGGAGCTAAATCCGTTGCCATGGTTATTGGATGAAGCTTGTGACGGCCTCTCAGGGGTCGACCACCCCGCCTTGACTGCCGTTTCTGCTACCCACCGCCAGAAAGAAAATCGAAATTCAGTACGCTATATGAGAGATAAGACGCAAAAACAATACCTTGATAATTACTGATTAGATCATTGACATATGATCTCACATTTCTTTTCTTCCCGTTTTGCAGTCTTTCAAATGTCATCATGGTATTACCTTCACTCTTTATTTTTTTTTCTGATAGTATTAGCATACGTAATAATGAATTAGTAGGGTATATAACTGTCATAATCACCGCATATGTAGTCATTACTCTATCGTCTCCTCAACATCAACAATAATGTTCAGCTTCAGATACGAAACTTTCTACACTCACCCGAACTCATGCAAGTTCTTAACGACAACCACATACATCTTCCTCTTTTAAATTAACATCAGCTGAGTAGTATTTTCTGAGTTCTGACGTGCTTACATTGGGCTCTAGCCGAAAGCTAATGCTGTTACAGCTACTTCCAAACGTGGACTGGGTCTAGGATGGACCCCGAAAACGCTTTTCCCATTAATGGCCTACGTCGCTAGATCCCAAACCAACTTTCCCCCAAAATGACGAAACGTTATTGTCACCGTTTAGCTTATAACCATAACACCGGAGATAGAAAGTTAAAAAGGTCGTGCTCACTTTTCCCTATAAGCCCAAAATTTCAGAGCGCACTTCTGCTTAAGCCGAATTTAAGTCAGTATCAAAGCCACGTACCCCACAAAACCCAAGTTACCAAGCCTTTGGTGGTTAATGGACTTTTTGCATGCTCATGGAAAAAATGCAAAAGTATACAATAGTAAAAGCAAATACTACTCTATAAACTCTATCAAAGAAGTTTACCTCTTATGATATTGGATCTCTCCCCAGCATTCTCCTTCCCTGTCTTTCCCTTCTTTGATGCAGATTCTTCCCATAGCGTAAATCCACTTCCAGTGTAAGAACTGCAGTTGGAATTCTCGTCGTTTCTTTCAGTACTACTTGCTTCGGCTACCGTATACCCAGCGGCCTCAGGCTTTGGAACTCTTTGATTAAAGTAAGAGACGTGGCTTATACTGTACGTCCCAATGCCTCCAGGAAGGATATGTTCCTCCGAGGACGGCGATGCAGCTGGTGGAGGCTTTTGGAGGGTCGAAATCTCGTTGGTTTCTTTTTTAGTACCAGATGTCTTCCCTACCCATTCCAATGGTCGAAGAAAATCGTGAGTCTTGAGGTACCCACCTGTTCATCACCACAAAATCAATCAAGAAAATACTTCCACTTGACAACTTGTGTTCATTCATATAATATATAAAACGAAAAATAAAAACATTTCCCGATTCCATGTTGAAGCTTCATTTGTGTTTACAATTTACATAAATATTTGTGCATATGAACTGGGTCCAGCGCTCAGGAGATAAATTATAGAATTACTAAGAGAAACAAAAATAATCAAGAAATGCAACTCGTAGCCAACAATGTCCAACTTGGATAGAAAAAATGAAGTCTTGTAAAAAAATGATTGTCATGTTCTTCAATTCACCAACAACTCATTTCAGGCTAATTAATTGGGACATGTGATTTCGTCATTTAATGTGAACTTGAATCAACAAACGTAATTATACTTTTATAGTCTAGATTTCTTGTAAATTTAGAGAAGGATTAATTAAGGTTATTATTTAAGTGAAAGTAGCATGCAATGCACCATATGCAAAAATGTGCATCATGTGGCAATGTAAAACCAATCTCCAAGTCCACAATGGGATGGGACCCAGCCCACACAAAAATCCCCCATACAATGCTCCAATCTGATGGTGTTCATTACTCGGTTCCTTTTTCAGATTTTAGCAAATCATACTTGGGGCGAGTCCCCACCCTATAACTGATGGCCCAGATCTTATGATTCAATTGTCCACACCCAAAATCCCGATCGGTCATAAAAAGTAAAACCCTCATAAAGATACTAAAATCAGCCCAAAAAAAAAATGTTTGTGTACCGAAATGTTGTTTCTATTGCACCAACAACTTGATAAAATAAATCAGAAAAAGAGGGTGGAAAACATGAAATGAAAATGAGTACCTTGAGAAGTTGGTTTTGGATCTTGTTGGATTGTTGGATGAGTATACAGTGAGAGAAAGTCATTCGTTTGTTTCCTTGCTCCTGCGGTAGAACATATTCTTATGCTTGTTAAATCATAATTCCAATCCCGATTTTCATGCTTTCTACTAATCTCTGAACAAAATAAATACAAATTTAACTTCTTTCTAATACCTTCTGTTCCAAGGTGACGTTGTTGAGGAAGCTCCATCATCCAAAACCAGTGTAGATTTTATTTTTAATTTGTTATATCACTGAGTTTTGGTAATGGATAGCCTCCGGAAAAAGCCAAATTTATCTATAATTCTTTTCTTGCGATTGCTTCTTCTCAGATGCGTTTCAGTGAGAAGAACAGAAGTTTGGTGGGAGATATGGCGCCTCCGCCGAAGATCGGAGGCGCATTGGCTTGTTTCAGCAAAATCGAGTCTTGATTCAATGTATTGCAGTTGTGTACAATTTTCTTTGAGAAAATCTTGTGTGGAAATAACTCAAACTTCACACGAGAAACAACTAACCAGAACTCCGAACTACCTAATTGGACGAACCTGCCATAGTATTACAATAATTGAACATCAGAATTCAAAGTACCAAATACTGATATTACCGAATTATACATAATTCTAACTCCAACCAGCGAAAGAATCACCAGCAATTCAAAGAAGATCTAGAAGAGCAAGTTTGAGCCATCGGAACCGATATTCAAGAGAAACCAAACGAAAATTTTCTAAAAACTGCTACTGACCTGAGATTTGAATTGTGAAAAAAAGAAAAGGCGAGTTCAAACGAATAATCGAACCCCACAGCTTAATAAGTCCAACACATAAAAGCTTTTGCTGTTAAGAATCGAATTGATTAGCTACAAAGAAATGCGCAAAGGATCTCCTGGAATTCCACCAAAAATTGTCTCTTCTTTTGCTTCTCTCTCTCTCTTCTTTTTTTTTTTCCTCCTCGTCAAAAGATTTTCCTTCTTACCAAACAGTGCTTGCGAAAGAATAAGGCTGCTTGAGGTTGGAGAAACTCTCTCTCTCTCTTCTCTTCTCTGTCTTGGTGTGCTTTTGCTTTAAGATCTTTTTATACATTTGATCTTTGCTTGGGTTCGTCGTTTTCCGTTACGTGAAAACGTTGTTTTCTTAACGTCGTTAGTGTCACGGATTCTCATCAATAAAATAATAATATTTGAACTTTCTTAGTATTCTATATTTTCGGCAATCCCGATACTGCTTGGTTTTATAATTTGGGTAGATAATGCGTTATTATGCTTCGTAAACATGGAATTGGTGGCGACACAGACACTTACTCAAGGATTTACATTTAACATTGCAATCAATTATTACTACACAAAACTCTTTTTATTAGCAGCAAAGAAGATGAAACGTCACGTGCTCTACACCTCTACCTTTTAGTGCCGCGAAATGCGGGGCTTTCTACATTACTTTCTTGTCGTTTTGGTATTGCCTCCCATGTGCCTAAGATGGAAACCGGAGTACAAGTATTACATCTTACATGTCCAATTACTTATGTTTTCCCATATAAAATATGTACTTTTTTTTCCCCCCAAATTTCAGTTATTAGAGGCACAGGTGGATGAAATCTACAAGATAACACCCATTCAGTAAAACAAAAATTCTTTGAATTTGGTTTTATTTCTATTTTTATTATTTTCATTTTTATTTCTATTTCTATTTTTCTTACCTTTTATTTTAAACAAAAAAAAATTATATGATTGTTGATTATTTTGTTACTATTAATAATTAAATGTTCGAGAAAGATAAATTAATTTTATGAATTGATTAAGTAAATTTTTTATTTTAATATCTCGTATAACATTTATTATATTTTATTATAATTAATTAATTAAGTAAAAAGTTATTTATAACCTAATATTTATTTGTTAACATATGTTTTAATTATTACAGCCAATTGTATTTATAATTCTATGTACTTCAAAGATATATATTTTATTTTTGAAAGATATTTATTAAATAATTATCAAAAATTTTAAATTTAATTAAAACTAAATATTAAATTAAATTATGCAGATATAATTTTATTAGTAATTAATATTAAAATAAACATTTATTTAATGATTAATTACTTTATGATAGCAATAAGAACATAAAAAATTATGATTTTTCATAAATTATAAAATTAAAACTAAAGACAACAGTTGAAAACCCAAACAATCGCAACAAAATGCTCTCCATTTTATCATATCTTAAATTAAAACCACTTTAACTTAACCCTTAGCCTACCTTTTATCTACCCAATGTTTGGAACATAAAAATATATAATAGATTGGTGGTGTAAGAATAATCAAGAATGGGCCATAATAAATCATTGTTTTTAATATGTTGTAATTTCAATGTTGCTAATAAATTAATTTGGAAATTACAACTTTGACACAAATACGTTCATATAGAAATAATAAATCATTAAGATAATGTCAAATTTTTAATTTTTATGCTTTTATTGATCCATAATTAATTATTATTCTCTAAATTTTGACTCCATCAAATGTGTTTTTCTTATTAATTAATAAATATGTTATCATCAGTCAATCTACTTGATTAAGTAATTATATATAACACTGTTTTCGAACCCATGATTGGTTTAATTATATCAACGGCCATGGGTGACTGAAAATCGGAGCTTTGGTTCCAGAGGGAAGAAGCTACTAAGACAAAAGCCAACGGGTTAAAACATATAAACACCCCTTTGCTTCTAAACCGTAAGAGGATGCGAAACTGAAACCCACATGCCCCATGTTACGGCCAACCATGAGGTTTGCATCATGCATGACTTTCTCCCTCGCATAACTAGCTGGTTATTAATTTTCATTTTCGATTTTGGAATGTATCCTAACAGCTGATGAATCTTATTTGTTTTTTCTATTATAATTATTAATTATGCATGCCCCAACAATCATGATGAGCATCCACGTTAGGACGCCCTTTTTTTCACATTAATAGTACTTTGATAAAAATGCAAGCTAGCTAGCTAGCTAGCTCAGTGTGGCAATATCTTTTACTATTTATTTATCACATATTTATACTAAAAGTAAAGGCAGCAAGAACATGGCTCTCCAATTCATAGTATGGTGCAGTATTCTCTTCTTGATATTATATACTTAAGTTCCCTTTGGTCGTAATCGGACATATTAAACAAGTAATATTGTTTGTCTTCGGTGATCCCTATAAGATATGCTGTCTACGTATATAAATTTATTTTATTGGCTCTGTTCTCTAATAATAATAACTAGCTACTGTACTAATCTATCTCCGTCTTATTAACAACCATCTACAATATATTTTATATGAAAACCTGTTTATATTTTAAACACAAGTGCCAACTTTTCTCCTAAGAGAGACATGTTGATGATGGACATTGAAATTGAACCTTTCATCAAACGTTTTACTGGAACCCCAAATGTAATGCACTTAGCTGCGAGTCGAAAACAGTGGATGTTCCCAAGGTCTTTAACGCTACGTATGGTTACTGTGATTTATATGTTGAGACAGAACGAAACAAAAATTTAGAGACAAAACAGAACAAAAATTAGAGACAATGAGGTGTTTGGTTGTGATAGACAAAACAGATAATATTGTGTTCGTCTCGAGGACAGAAATGTGTTTTGTTGTAGTTGATGGAACATAAAAAACAGTATCAATGATTAAAGTACCCCTGCAGTATAATATGATTGGAAATATGTTATTCATTGATTATTTTAAAAAGAATGATTTGTATTAGTAAAAAAATTAACAAATAATAATAATAATAACAATAACAATAAGAAATTAATTTCGAATAATAATAATAATAAGATAATTAATTTCGTATAATAATATTAATAATAATAAGTAGAAAATTTATAACAATTATTGATAATAATAACAATAATTAATAATAATAATTGCTTATGTAGGAGGAGGGGTATTTCTAGAAGTTGCTTATGTGTTTTGTTTCTATCATAGGGACAAGAAATCTTGTCCCACGAATTTGAAAAGAACAAAAAATTTATGTTTTTGTGATCTGGAGTCAAAACAAAAATAAGTTGGGTCAACAACCAAACACGGCAAGGCATAGGATTTTTATGTTTTGTTATCTGTCTCCACCGACGGATACAATAACCATATACTAGGTAAGTGCAAAGGTTGAGTTTAGTCTTGAAATGAGATTGGCTATGTAAGACGGATCATTTCCAGTGATGAGAATGTCATCGACATATACCAAAAGGTAAATAATAGTCCTTGTCGTTTTGTGTATGTAAAGACTTGCATCGAAAACAGAGTTTAGGAAGCCCTAGGATAGACGTGCTTGCTGCAATTTATGGAACCAGGATCTTGATGCTTGTTTGAGCTCATAAATAGCTTTGTTTAGGCGGCAAACATGGTGGGGATATCTAGGGTTAGAGAATTAGGGAGGTTGGAACATGTAAACAGCCTCAGTTAGATCCCCATTAAGGAAGCTATTGTTAACATCAAGCCACCTGATAGACCAATTATAATGAACAGCTAATGAAAGGATAATGCAAAGGGTAGATGCTTTGATAAATGGGCTAAAGGTTTTGTCAAAGTCAATGCCAGGGGTTTGATGAAACCCCTTGGCAATAAGTCGAGCTTTATATTTAAGAATTGTTCCATCTGGTCAGTGTTTAATGCGAAAGATCCATTTAGAACTGATCACATTATAGCTAAAAGAAGGAGGAATAAGCACCTAGGTGTTGTTTGTGTGAAGGGCAGTGAGCTCATCTTGCATGGCAACAAGCCATTTTGGGTCTGAAATGGCTTGTTTGACAGTGGTGGGTTCTATATTTGCGGCTGCCATGTAAAATTTAGGTTTAAAGATCCCAGATTTGGATCGGGTTGTCATGGTATAGGTTCGGCGCATGGGACATGGCTCAGGTTGAGGGTGAGATATCGGAGAAGATGAGGTAGGTTTAGCAGTAACTAATGGATAGGAACTTTGGGTATTTGTAGTTTGGTTATTTTGATGTGTGTTGGTAGGGAAAGTCTGTATATGTTTAGTGATTGACAGTAATGTAGTAATGGGTGAAGAAGGCGTGTAAGGAGAAGAAAAATTAGAGGAAGAAGAGAATAGTTCAGAGTAAGGAAATTGTACCTTATTGAAAATTACATGCCTGGTGATGAAGACTCGGCCTGTTTTGTCCATGCACTTATACCTTTTATGAGTTGAACTAATGCCTAAGTATAGGCACTTTTGTGAGTGAAAGTCAAACTTGTGAGATGAGTAAGGCCGTAAATAAGGGAACACTAAGCACCCAAAGACTTTCAGAAAGCTGTAGTCAAGAGTTTTGTGAAATAGTTTCTCGAAAGGTGAAATAAAGTTCAAAGCTGATGATGGGGTGAGATTTTGTAGATAAGTTGCATACTCAAAGGCCTCTTGCCAAAACTTGAGAAGAAGATGAGCATGAGCTAGCATGGTTAAACCTGCCTCAACTACTGTTCTGTGCTTTCCCTTAAGGACCCCATTCTATTGATGGGTGTATGGGCAGAAAAATAGAGTCTGAATGCCTTGTAGAGTTAGTATTTTTTGCAAACTAAAATATTTTGCACCCATGTCTGCTTGAAAGCATTTGATCTTAAGATCCAACAAATTTTCAACCTGTAGCTTAAATCTCATAAATGCATCAAATAGATCATATTTCAGTGTTAGAGGAAAAATCCATGAGAACCTACTAGAGGCATCAATGAATGTAACATAGTATCTGGACCCTATAGATGAAAGGTATGGGGCTGGTCTTCACATATCCGAATATATGAGTTCAAGAGGTTTAGTTGCTGAGATTTTTAATTGAGTGAATGGTAACTGGTGCATTTTGCCAATCTTACATGAGTCACAAAATTCTAATTTAGAATTGAGATTCGAGGGATACAATTTTCGTACAATAAGATTGAGATTTCTCGAATTTGGGTGTCCTAAATGGGCATGCCATATATTAGGATCATGAGTTACAGTAGAAGTTAAGTGACACTTGTTTGTATTTAACAAAGGATTGGGAAGTATGCCAGAAACGACTCTTTGATTAGTGTCGGAGTTTGTTGAGGTTGATCGACGAGAGAGGTCCAGATTGACTTGGTACAATCCATCTTTAAGGCATCTTTGAAGAACTACTTGCTTGGTTCTCAAGTCCTTAAACACACAATAGGCATCAACAAATTCAACGTAAGTGTTATCATCCTTAGTAAAACGAGAAACACTAAGAAGATATTTTGTAATGAAAGGAATACAGAGGATCTTAGTCAAACATAAAGCAGAGGAGGGTAGAGATGGAGAGGAGAAGCGGGTACTTCCTGTGTGAGAGATTTTAATTTCGAACCATTACCAACCAAAAGAGTGTCTATACCTTGATACTCACAATGTAGGGAGAGATTGCTTAGGTCAGAGGTTATGTGGTTGGTAGCACCACTATCTATGTACCAAGAAGGGTCTCTGACAGTTTCAGGAGTGGCAATACATGAGGAGGCCTGGTGGTAGTGACTCTGAGAAGGATAAGGAGAATTGGGTAAAAGAGAAGGTGGGTATGGATTCGGATGTGGAGGTGGTGGATATGATGTGGAAGCGAGTTAACGTGAGAAGATTGAGGCATAGCATGTTGGAAGATTTGGTCATAACGTTTGAAGCACTGCCAGGCTGAATGGTTTGGTTTAAAACATATTTGGCAATATAGTCTATTTCCAAATCAACCAGATCGACCACCTCTGTGTCTTCCTCTAGGGCCACCTCTGAAGCCACCCCTAGTGAATTTGTTTAAATCATTATTATAGGAAAAATGATCTTGGTTTTTCGTTGGTTGAGAAGGGGGCTAAGAGGTAGAGATTGAGACGTGTGTACTGGCATTAAGATGGGCTATGCGCTGCTCATGAATGAGTAACTGGAATTTAGCATCTTCAAAGGTTATATTTTCCAGTTGAGAATGAATTAGAACCACAACAAGATCGAAGTCATGGTCTAATCCTCCTGTGAAAGACATAATGAGATCTTTTCTTTTCAAGTCATCCCCAGCAGCCTTTAAGGAGTCTCTGACTCCTTTAATTTTCATTGCGTAAGCACTGATGGAATCTGAGCCTTTATGCATAGTTTGGAGTTGTTGACGCAACTGGGCTATTTTAGCCATTGATTGTTGACTGAAGGTCTTAGATAGATATTGCCAGATCTCTAAAGTTGAACTACAGTGTGTTATTTGGTCGATTAAGACTTCATTAATAGTTAAGATCAGCCAGCTCATGAGAAGCTGATATGATTTCCTCCATGTATTGTAATCAGGATTGGGAATGAGAGTTCCAACATTGTCAAGAAATTTGGGCGACATAGGATATTCTGGGTTGATATGGGTGTCAAGGTCAAGGGCTCTAATGATAGGGAGTATTTGAGTTTTCCAGTAAAGGTCATTAAAGTTATCTAGCTTGATAGGGTTGAAATTAAGGGTTTTAGCTGGAGAAGATAAATCCATGGATGAACTAGAAGTAATTTGAGATACAGGATTTGCGGAGGACATTGGTCCTTGATTGGTGGAGCTGGTGTCGTTAGATATGGTAGCTTTGATACCATGTAAGTTTTTGACAGAAAAGGCTTAGCTAATACAGAAGATAGAAAGAGAGAGCATCGAGAGAGAAGAGAGGAATTCTGGAGATTTTTATTTCTAATTGATCTTCTCTCTATTACATCATTTTCTTTTATAATACAATTCTAACAATTTTTTTTATTTCAGCGAGAATATCACAAATTTGTAGCTGTGAGTTTACTACCTGACAGGTTCTAGAAAAATTCACACAGCTTGCACAACAGATTTTCTTAGAGAGTAATTATGGTGTTAAAGAGTTTATAGAGTAATGTTGGACTTTCATTTGAAACGTTCTTGTAGTTGCTTGTGTGCATCACTGTTGAGTAGACTTGTATCTGTAATAGTTAGAACGTCCAGGTGTTATCTCATCCTAAAAATAGATTGCACTCTTCTGTTATTCCTATCATCTATTTAGTCATTTCACTCACCATAATTAATATCAGTTGCCGCAGTTCACCCTTTATCAGTTCTCCACCATACACTTTGATTATAATTTTAAAAATTTTCCCATTAATTTTGTACAATCTCAATTTTTCGTACTAATTTTATGAAAATAAAAGTAATAAAGAAATAATAAAGAAATAAACTATAAAATTTATGTGATTTAAATAATAAAAGAAAGATGAAACAAGAGAAATATGACTACGTGACCAAACACTTGGTTCAAGGAATTATAGAAAGAGACCCTGGCATATAAACAGTGCAGCTATCTTCCTACATATGTGGAAACTAGGAGTTAGACTAGAGCAAATTCTTTAGAAGCAAGTGTCGTTATAAATAAACTTCTACAAAATTCCTTTTGAATATTAAACGACTGAAGGCTCAAGCTCTCTAGCAAGCTATATCAGTCAACCATTGTGCATGGACAAAGCAACGTTAAGAAGGAAGAGGGTTAGGTAAGCACTCATCTGTGTAGGTGTAGAGCTAAAGCTTGATCTTCCAGAAAAAATTACCCCTTTCAGGCTAGGTGAAAATGATCAACTCATTAAAGATATGGTGAAAGTCACATACCAGTGGAGAGCTACCCCCAATAGGAAAAAGCTTGGCGCCCGACAGGAAGGTTATTCTCAAGGGGCGATCATGAAGAACTAAAGCATCCTTTAAGGCATTAGGAGTCCTCTAAGATAAATGAGGAAAAGGACACAGAGGGTGATAAACGTGTACCACAGAAGGTGCCCCTAGAGAAAGATGTTGGTCTACAATTTTCTAAGGTTATAAGGTCTCCTACACACGGTTCACCATTGACTCAAAACACTAAGGTCAAGAAGAACACCCTTATGAAGTCTCACGAATATGATGACACTCAAGGGGATAATTTAGTGTCACAATTGGAGCTTCAAGAGAATTTTACTATGGTGGAAAGACAGAAGTTAGGTAGAAAATCAAAGAAACAATCCAAATAACCAACAATGACCATTTTTCCTTGGAATATAAAGGGATTGAATGGCGTGAAGAAACAAATTTTGATTGCTGACTTTATAAAAAATAAGAAGTCGTTCATGTTCAGGTTGCTCAAGACAAAACTGAAATCAATATCTTGTTCAAAGCTTAGTTTCATTTCAAACAACCGTAGTATGATTACAAACTATTCCCACCATCACCTTAGCCGCATTCTAGTGGCTTTCAAACCCACAATGTTAAAGATAGTTCACTCTTACGCTTCCATTTAAAGTATTAGCGTATAGGCGGAGATAAAGAATATGGGAACAAGCTATAACAATTTTATTTATGCATCAAATATAGCATTTTAGAGAGAAGCTTTGTGGAAAGAGTTGTAGGACATCAAGAGAAAAATAATAGGCCCATGGTTAATCTTAGGAAATTTTAAATACACCCTATATGCCTTAGAATCGAAAAGGAGTCGATGCAATGCAACTCTTAGCAAGGAGTTACTTACCTACCTATTTAAGATTGAGGTTACCAACATAAAATATGTAGGCTTTCATTTCATGTTGTCCAGTAGGCAACAACATCCTTGGACCATCCGTAGGAAGCTAGATAGGGTGCTTAGGAATAAGGAATAGTTGGCGACACACTTTAAATGTTTCATGAATTTCGGTGAAGCATTTTGCTCGGATCATAGCCCCGTCAAGGTTCATGGTTTAGCAATAAAAAAAGGTTTAGCTAACCCCTATTAAATTCTTCAACCATCTTGTAAATAAAGAGGGCTTTTAAGAAGCAGTATATGGGTAAGAAATTGCCGAAAATGTGATGATTTGCTTAATCTATCTACCTTAACAAAAACACATTTTTACAAATAGAAAGTGGGAGTCCTTTGATAAAATCTACGTAATACCATCCCAAACTTAAAAGGGAATAACGAGTGGTTAGAGAAGTCCAGCTAGATATAGAGTTTCACTTTCTGTTCGTTGACAAGTATAATATGAGGCAACGTAATTCTTTACTGTTTAATACATAGATATCTAATAAAACTACTTTGATATTCTCTCACAGGTGTGTAAGACATCTAGATATGCACTAATAGGGGAATTATGGAACTCTTTTAAAAGTTGTTGGGTAACATTAGATTGAGGAGGCAAGATAACCCAATTTTTAAGTAAATCGATAGGTTATGAAATCGATATGGGTTGCTTGCATTTTCAATTGAAATTTTACTATATTTTTTCATATAAGAACTATCATTACC
The DNA here is from genome assembly GCA_027123425.1 of Erythroxylum panamense. Taxonomy (NCBI): domain Eukaryota; kingdom Viridiplantae; phylum Streptophyta; class Magnoliopsida; order Malpighiales; family Erythroxylaceae; genus Erythroxylum; species Erythroxylum panamense. Next base: position 27,391,293 of record JAOTIZ010000006.1, on the reverse strand, counting down.
TTAATTCTTTATTTCGCACAATTAAGTGTGAGATACTGATAAGGAATTAAGGGTATTGCTACTAGCTACCCTTGATAATGCATTGACATCATTGTTCTTTTGACCTAACTTGTGTTTGATTTCATAATCATGGCCCAATAGTTTAGACACCCATTTATATTGTCTAAATGTCAAAACATAATGTTCTAATAAATAATTGAGGCTTCTTTGATCATTTTGATCCCTCTGATCTCGTTCTCGATCCAATGTGGAGACAAGGTATGTTTGTTATACCATTTATGACTCGCTTAGGAATCACCAATTCATAGGACAGTTGGAGTATTACAGGAGGAACTATAATGAATCTGGGTTTTTGGAGTTATGAAGGTGTGGCTGGAGTGCATATTGTATTTTTCGGCTTTATCTAAATTGCGTGAATTGTTACTAGTATTTCTTTCTCATAAATGGACAATGAAGCATTTAATTTCTAACTTAGGAATACAATTGACTACCTACGTTGACTTAAAATCACCCTATAATTCTGATCGAAGAATCTGATTCAATGACAAATGGTTCATTGAAATCTTGCATTATAAGTGTTGATATGGTAGTCATAGCTTGCTGAAACTCTTCAAAGGCAACTTTCATTTCATTATGCCACTCAAAATGACCCTTTTTTAGCTAGTTGGTAAATGTCCTTTCTATAATTCCATAATTACAAACAAATTTGTGATAATATCTTGTCAATCCTGAAAAGCACGCAGCTAAAAATCATTAGTAGGCTTAGGCCAATCCAACATAGTTTGAATCTTTTCTTAATCAACCTTAACTTTAAGAGGAGCAACAATATGACCCAAGTATTCCAATTCTTGTAAAACAAAAGCATAGTTTCTCCTTTTGACAAATAAAGTTGCTTTTTTCCACCTTTAAAAGCTATTTTAACATGTTCAAAATGCAGGCTCCAATTATGGTTATAAATCAAGATGTCATCAAAGAAAACAAGAATGAATTTGCCAAGTTAAAGGCAAAATATGGAATTCATAAACATAAAAGGCGGATAGTGCATTACAAAAACTGAATGGCATCACCAAATATTATAAAAAGTAGTTTTTATAAATGTCTAGTTTGTGTACTCGTACCTAGTGGTAACTTTCCTTTAAGTCAAGTTCGGTGAAATAGGTAGTTCTATGGAGCTCATCTAACATATCATCAACTGTAGGAATATGAAATATGTCTTTGATGGTTACAACATTAAATGTTATAGTGTTAGTGAGAAATTGCCTTGACTCATCTTTCTTTTCAACCAATAAAATAGGAGATGAAAATGGAGTAGTGCTAGGTCTTATAGGGCCTAATTTTAGCATGTCATGAACTTCTTTTTCAATTTTAGCTTTTCAAAAATAGATAAACATGTATAGTCTCACATTGATGGGCTCAATGCCTTTTTTCAAATTAATATGATGATTAGCTTCTCCTGTAGGCGAAAGTTTACTCGGCTCTTGGAATACATCTTCAAAATTTTCTAAAAATTGATATGTTTCAGGATTAATATTTAATCATTTCAAATCAGTAATGGGTGGTAAATAAATGACAAATATGGAACCTCCTTGATAACTACTTTCACCATCGTTGGTTAAATTAAAGGTGTATCCAACCCCTGCAATTTTTTAGTTTTATTGTTCCACAAAAACTCCATTATCAATTATCTTAAATTGCATGTCACTATTCCCCAATTGTTCCAAACAATAGACGCATAGGAATAAATCTAGCCTAATTAGAGGTAAGACATATAGAGTGAGGATAAAAGGAATTAATTGGAGATCAATTTGGACGTAAGGATATCAATTTTGGCCTAATCTGACTCAATTTTGCCCTAGGTTGACCAGGCCACGGGCTAAAATGGTTCGACCTGACCAGCTAAAGACCGAGCACGAGCCGGGCTGGGCCAGTCTGTGACCCAATCGAAACAACTAAAACAACATCGTTTTGTAAATTTTTTATTTAAAAAAGTAAGGATAGGTCAACACTACCTGGCTCGCCCGTGGCCCATTCTACTATGGATCGACCCGCGAGATCCAACCAGGGCATTGACATCCCTATTTGGACATTTTCAAATTTGCCTTAACACTTTAATGATTTTCCATTCGCCACTTTTACATTAAAAGGTTTAGTGGTAGTATAAGTAATTGCAATATGTTGGCAATCTTCTTATTAATGGAATTATAAGTAGACCAATTATCAATCTAGATAATCTCTGCATGTATACCAATCATTACCACATTGCTTTGTAGGATGACCAACCAGAGAGTGTACGTAAAGATATCTCAGGTTGTAGCTCTATTGATCATTAATTGCCTCCTCTTCTGAACCTTCATTGTTGCCTTCTAAGATTAGAAGTTAAGGCCCTCAGCACCTATAGCTTGTTGTAAACTTCTTGTCACAATTAAAGCACAGCCCTTACATCCTTCTCTTTTGCATTTCATCCCAAGTGAGCTTCTTTAAAGGCATAGTCATTTTGGACTTTGTTGGTAAAGAATAGTCAACAACAATTTGGTTAATAGGCTGCTGAAATTCTCTTTGAAAAATTAATTGTTTCTCATGAGACCTTGCATGGCTAATAGCTTCTTTTGAGGTTTTCAACTTGAACATTCTTATATCATCAACAATTTCAACTTTTAGTCCCCCCTATGAATGTTTCAACTAAATCCTTTTGCGTCTGTCCTTGTACACGGTTACCTAACCTTTTAAACTCTTTTTGGTATTCACACAGGGAGTTAATTTGTATGATTTTTGACAAAGCTTCATTAAAGCCCTCATGGTTGGTAAGACTAGACCAATCCCATAATTCCTCATAAATAATCCATCAACTTATTTTCTTTTTTTCATCCTGGTGCATGTGTTTCAACTATGTCTACCACATGTTGGCTTCACCTTCAAGATGGTCAGAAGTCAAATATACCTTATGTGAATCCGTGGTGCCTTGAAATTCAAAGAATTGCTCTACTCAGGTAAACAATTCAGTAGGATCATCTCTAGAGTATTTAGAAAATTTAAGTTTTATTATCTCAGAGGAGAATAATGAGAGAGTAATTTCAATACTTTCTCATGACTTTTCTTTTGTGCTTTTAGAATGCCTAGTAAAGGAATTCCTATAGCTAGAGGAAGGTTATTTCCTTAAAAGCAAGGCTTTAGTTGTCTTGCTCAAAGTAATCTCCAATTACTACAATTTTGTAGTTACACTTTCTTTAAATTTGCTTAGGTGGTTTTGGACAGTTCTAAGTGTAGCATTTAAATTTTCTATCTGTTCCATGTTTGTAGTCAATTGTAGAGCTCTTATACCACTAATAGTTCCCAATCAAAGCTCTAAGAGTTTTATAAAGATAAGTTTCTACCCCAAGTGAGAACAAACCATAAGAATTTTAATTATAATTAGCTTTTTTGTATTGCTAACTTTGAAAGAGTGTAAATAACACTTTGAAATAATAACTATATTCCTAATTCTCATATCACATCTATAAGAAATAAGATAATTACAACAATTTAAAATAATAACCAGCTAATATCAGCAGCTAAAAACAAAACTACTTGTCTTATTCTTTAGCAAACTAGTGTGCACGATTAATAACTTTGGACTTCTTCTTCGATCACAATCTCTCCATTACAAGGCTTTGAATGACTTTCTATATGGGTTACATAGCTTGACATGTTGACTTTATAATCTAATTACATTGGATTCTTTTTAGATACTCTTCCAAATCTTCTTGCCTTATCATTTTACCTAAGGGGATAAGTTTAATTCCTGAAGATTTGTAACACATGAAGAAATTCTAACTTTTAACTATCAATTGCTTTCAGTTTACCACAATCCTTATAGCCTCAAATGCATAAATAAACAAGTATATAAGCTTAAATGGGATAAAATAAGACCCCATCAATTTTTTTCTATAGTGATAATGGCCTATAATATAACTATAACAATTTTCATGCTAAATAAAAATATATAAGTAAAGCAACACATTTTATGAAGCATTATATAATGTTAAATTCTAGATAAATATGTATACTTTAATTGACAACTATTGTAAAAAGCAAATTAACCAGTTGAAGGAATCAGAACTGAAATGAAAAGGGTAACTTAGAAACTTGAGACACATAGTATTTTTTTTATAATGTCAACCTTCCTAGCTCTCTTTATATGCTACAAAATGAATATAATATCACCTAAACATTACCAAAAAAAAGTGAAAATATAGAAGCATAGAGAAGGAAGGTTTAAAGCAAAAGGCATAATTTGCCTCCCAACATTTAGTAAAATGTCTAAAATATAGCCCATATCGTTATCTATGGTACCAATTCACCCCTTAACATTTACAAAAATAGAACAATTTGCCCCAAAAAAAAAAGGTCATTTCATCAGCTTTCTGATAGTTGGATTTGAGGCCCCTATTATTTGAGAACACTTGGCATGCCAAATCAACTAATATGTTAACATGGTAGCTAAGTGTCATTTATCATTCAATTTTATGTTTCAGATTTTAGTTTTAAAAAAACAATGTTAATAATCCAGTTTAACCTAAAATACTTGATACCCATACTTTATAAATCCTTAATCTAAATGTTCATCTTCATCTTTCTCCGCCAATCTCTTTGATTACGATTTCTTCCCCTAAACTTGTTCCATATGGAAGTTGTTTAGGCCTCCACTCTTTGTAGGTTGTGTCGGGTGTTCTTTGGTGCATTTTCGACAAATCTATCTTTAAGAACTTCTACGCTTGAAGAACCAAACATAAATCTCTTTGAAACTATATTATCCTTAACAATCTCAGAACATAAGATCAAACCATTCATTGTTTATAGGATGAACGAGCATAGCTAAATTAAAACAAGGGACTTAACGATAGAGTATCTAATAAGTAATTACAACCTAAGTGTTCAAGAACATAAAAGAGGATATAGCATCTCCTACCTTATATGAAAAATCGAGCCAAATAGACATTCCAGCACATTAAAAGTAGGCGATTGGGAAGAAAGTGAGAGAATCGATATTTACATTGTCTATTTCAAAAGGCAAAAAAGTATTGATCTCATTATAAATTGGTTTTAAAGAAAATCCATGATTTTACATTTAGCCTTAAAGAAAACCCATGATTTTGCATTTAGCCTTAACTTTAACGCAATGAACTCCATTATCATTACATTCAACCCTCTCATTCCTTTTCAAACGTCCAACTAAAGGATGAAATAGGGTGAATGCATTGGCTAGAGATTTCTGAACCCTTTTACATCTTTCTTTGTTACTGACCTTTGAATCTTTAACATAAGACAAAACCTAAGGCATAAAATTAAGGTTGTAGTCAAAAAAAGAGTTGAAATCAACGATTAGTTGGGGTTAGAGAAGGCAATTTTACTATGCTTTTAGATATGAATTCTACTTCTAACTTCATTTTTGCTCTAAGATTAGTAAGTATAAAGATGAATATTGGGTCAGAGATTTTGGGAGAATGAATGTTAGGTTAGGGATTTCTGAAGTATGGATGCCAGGTGGGTTAAATCAAAATATCAACATCATTTTTTAATTTTTTAAAAAGTTAAAGAGTAAAATCTAAAAGAATAATATTAAATGATTAATGGCACATGAGTTGTTATGTTGGCATATTAGCTGATCTGGTATGTTATGTGTTCTCAAATAATGGGGATGCCATGTTTAAATAAACAAAAATTGATGCGGTAACTTTTTTTAGCAAATTATTCTATTTTGTAAACATTAAGAGGTAAATTGGTACCACAAGTAATGACAAGAATTATCATAAAATTTTGTGAAAGATTAGGGGGTAACTAAATCTTTTATCAAAGGCTAAATTACTAAAGGTAAAATTTAAGAGTTGCATCAAAGGTAGTAAAGAAAACAACAGAGAGAGAGTAAAGCCCCATATTTCCTGCTTGAAAATGTCAAAGTTGCATTGCAGAGAAGAGTACCAAAAAATTTTAATAAAAGAGCAGATGAAAAGTTTATTGTAATTAATATCCTTACAATAGGTGGTACAAAAAGCATACAACATGAGAAAAAAAAACAAATAAATTCACCAAAGTTAAATAGAAGAACAATTAATGGAATCTAAATCAACCATTTTCGAGAACAGTAAATGTCGAAGTTTCGTCGTAAAGAAGAGAAGGGAGACAATTTGGAGAAGGCGATAAAAGGGGAGATGACGATCATATTAAAAAAAATTGAGGATAACTAGAAAGTTTGATTAATTAAATTATGTTTATGAGATAAAAAATTATTAAAATAATATATTCTTACCATTTTATAAATGATGTGATAAAAAGAATAATAGAGGAATAAGTCTATTTAATTTTTTGTGTATACATAATTGAATTTGGATATGTTGAAAATATTAAAATTTATTTTGAGAGGGGGAACATTGAAAAAAATGAAAAAATGATGTGTATGTTGATGATCCTTTTTATGAAATATTAAAATTTAATGTATATTTTAACGAAAAACAAATATGTCTTTATTAAATATAATCGGAGAGAGAAGGGTGTTGCAATCATTGTTTAGGATTCCGTTCCGTTTCGGCCGGTACAGCATTGTTTAGGATTTCATTCCGTTCCGGTCGGTACAACATTGTTTAGGATTCCGTTCCGGCTGGAACGTTCTGTACCGGCTCAAATCCGGTACTAAATTTTAAAATTTGGTACCGGGTTTAAATACCGGTCGGTACCGGTCAATTTCGGCTGTACTGACCGGTATTCAAAATACCGGTCAAATACCGGCCGGTACCGTAAATTTTAAAAAATTGGGAGACTTTTTTACAAAATTTTCAAAAAAATTTAAAATTTCCCTCCCTCTCTCCTACCTCTCCTTCCCCCTTTTTTTCAAAGTTTTTAAAATAATAATAAATATTTTATTACTAATAATAATTATAA
>JAOTIZ010000006.1:27368130-27384281 GCA_027123425.1 Erythroxylum panamense | reverse complement strand
AAAAAATGATGTGTATGTTGATTATCCTTTTTATGAAATATTAAAATTTAATTTATATTTTAACAAAAAACAAATCTGACTTTTTTTTTTGTTGCTCACGAGGTGTCCTAGGAGGGTCTCAACTATAGGAAGGCATCTTTAAGCCATCCACTCCTAGATTAATCCCCGCTCGAGCCGGGTAGGTCCCTTACGAGAGGCAAAACTCTAGCTCCAAATTTTAAATGGCTGCATACATAAGGACGGTTCGAACCCGTGACCTCACTTAAGCTAAAAAAGTTCCTTACCAGCTCACTTACATCCCGGGGTTAAAAGACAAATTACATCCCGGGGTTAAAAAACAAATTTGTCTTTATTAAATATAATCGGAGAGAGAAGGGTGCTGCAATAACGTGAAAAAGTGATACGTAATCGTTTTCGTGCTTTGTGGTCACAGACGCAAATGGTGGGCCACGTGAGTTGGCCCCATAACGCACGTTCACGTGCAGAGATAACCAAGACACATTATATGATAACATATAAATAGCAATACCTGTGACCAACCCACCAAGCCAAACGATTAGTCAGGAAGGGAATAGGACACAATTATGTCAATTAAAACTCCCCTTCAAATTTATAAATTATACTGTAGAAATTATTAAAAAAAATTCGATTGTTAATCCAAATACTATTAACGAGTGCATTAGAAAATTTGAGAGTCCGGGTAAATCTCAGCCCCTATATAGCCACACGAGAAATCGTTAAAATCGTCTTTCTTAGGAGGTGCATTATAAGAAAATAACAAAATAATGATAAAATTTTACCAACCGCAAATAAATCGCCAGTACCAGTAGCTATTGATAGAAATATTATATGAAATTGGTAATATTGTGTGAAAATTTTACTTTAACAGTAGTATGAATTTCTGTGGCTAAATCTTATTTTTACTCATATAATGTCTCATTAACTATGAATCCTATATTTAAGCTTATCACTTAGGGCATCCAACGATTACATCTAAACTAATCAAAAGATTCGGATAGACCAGGACACGAAAAATTGAAGTGGTTCATTGAACCGATTGCCAGTGCTTTTGCCTTTGCTTTCTCAATTATTGTTATTTGGCTAAAATACTAATTCGGAATAAATTCACCCAACGCCCTCATGTTCTATATAGCAATAACTCCTGTTTGTGTTCCAGAATAAAAGCTAGGGATTCGTTATTATCGACCTCGATCGCTTTTTCCAATGACATTCTCATCCAGTTCTTGACACATCAGAGAAGAGAGATCAGAAAACAAAGAGCAGGGGTTTCTTTCTTTTCTTTTCTGTTAAAAAAAATATAGTAGTTTGGTGTACAATATTTGTTTCGGTAAAAATAATGGAAAACAAAATTCAATACTCAAAGTAAGGCTCTATTTGGACTATATATTTAGAATTTGCATTTATTTTCTATGTTATGAAATGCAATAATAAAATTATTTTTTTAAATAAAATTCATTAATACTAATTTAAAAAAAAAGATTATGTTTAGATAACTGTGTTTATAAAATAAAAAATTATTTTATACAATGGACATATATCATTATAATGCCCATGATTAAGTCCCAAATACAATATTAAGTTTCATCTAGTTCACAGAATTGCAATTGAGAATAAAATTTCCAAAATATACAAAATTGAAATATAATCTTTTAACAGGCAAAATTGTAGAAGTGATATAGCATTTTGAAGAAAGTTTTATAGATACCCTAAACGTTAAAAGTTATTATTGAAATAAATATATTTAAATTTCATGAAATATTGTAAAAGACATAAAACCTTGCATATAATATCAAAAACTTTAGAAAAACTTTCAAATATTTAAAATTCCACAATTTTTTTATATTTTGGTTAAAAAAATAATGACAGAACACATATCAAATATAAACTAATTAAATATTTTTCATGTGACGATTCAACCCAATTCTTAAATCCGAACTAAACTTATTAAATCTAGTTCAAATTAATAATTTATTTATTAATTTATTTAATTCTGATCGAGATTAAGTACTAAGTTAAGTTATTATATTATTGACTTTTAATTCATCTATTTTGTTGTTAATTTTTTAACTAAAAACTAAAAGAAGAGATTTGCTTAGAAAATTAAAAATTAAAGGAATTTTTTAAAAAAATTCAAGATTAAGAAATCTTTCTAGGATTTTTTAAATTACGTGTAAAGTTTACACCTTTTTCTCTATAATAGAATATAATGTAATTATAAAGTTAACAGCAGATAAATTCTGAGAGCAGTTAGAAGTAACATGAATCTAACTCTCTTTGAATGGGAATGTACTCCTTTGTGTACATCAGTACATGCGTGCGGGCAGAGGCAGTGCAAATTTGGCATATAGTACATTCACAGGTGTATATAATAACAACCAGGCCCGGATTGGCTGGAAAACAAGGTAAGGAGCGTTCATTACTTGGAATGACCAGCAGTTTACTAGGTCGATGTTGGGGAACAAAGGTAAGCGCGTAAACAGCGCAAGTAACCCCGGAGACTAAAATACTTTGGGTTCCATGTGTCATTAAATGGTTCAATCTATTATCTATTCATTAGTTTCTTTACTCTTTAATGGACATTCCTTCCTTTGCCCAGAAATCGGTTTAGGGATCAGTTAATAATAATAATTATTATTATTATTATTATCATTATCTAATGGCCCAGTTTCCCACTTCTTTAATTAAGTTATGAGTTTTCTCCATGGCAGCCAGATCGGGAAACGTCGTCGGCCAGCTCACGGTTGTGTTTAGCTTTTACTTTGCAATCCCGTTTTCTAATTGATTAAATTAGGGATATCATTGTCCCTTTATATTTTGATTAATTTGTTTTCAAGCCTTCAAGGAGAACTGGAAAGGAAAGGTATTAATAATGTGACATGACATGACAGAACACCCCTACCTTCTGCTGAAAACAGAGAATAGAGAGAGAGTGTGAGGGTCTACTATAATACAGTGTGTCCCTCTGTTGTTTGTTTGGAGAAGAAAAAAGAGTTTGGACGAGCTTGGGAGAGGGAAACAAGACGTAGCGCACGTGGGGGGAAGGGGGTTGATAAATGATAAGAGAACAGGTCACGTGCGTCCATCCCCAGCCACACTACCTGCCGGGTCGCGTGCGGTGGGGACCTCTCTCTACTTCTTCTTCACAACTCCAACAAATCTGTTATCCTTTCACGGTTGGTATTTTGACGAGTCACTGCTGCTTCCGTTAACTCCGTCTTCCCCTGTTCTCTCAGTCTCAGTCATTCTAACCTCTAAAATGAGATTTTTGAGATGGATGAATTTCATAACTTTGAAGTCCAACAAATTGAAAGTTTTTACTTGGATGAAATGCAAATTCTGTCGAAGTCCTCCTTTAATGTTCAAACCCAATGCTTAAACTTTTTGAGTAAAATTATAATGAAAAAGAAGGGAGAGAGAGAGATTTCAGTGTTTGGACAAAAGATCATTTTTTTTTAATCAAGGACAAAAGATCATTTGGAGCGTAAATTAACTTCCATGTCCCTACCAGTGCAAATTATGAAGCGGGAAAAGAAAAAGCAAAGACTGAGGAGAGAGAGAGAGAGAGGGAGCAACTAAATTACTTTTGTGGTTGGGATATTTTAATAATAACCAAGTGTACGTGACAGCACGTGGCGTGAGAGTATGTGTCTTTGTCTTTCGCTTTCCTCTTTCTCGTGAGGGTGTCACGTGGGGGTGATAATTGGGACCCACTTATTACCCCTCCACAAAGAAAGCGAAGCAGATCAGTGGGGGCATGTGCGCTCCGGCCTCCCCTCCCAATCGTCCTGACCTGTCGTTCATGGGTCTTTCTTTTTACAATTGAATTGATTGATGACATGGCCGTCGTCCTTCCATCATTTAGGCCGGTGTTAACTGGTTCCACGTGCCCCCACTCAAGCGTCTCCTCTCACCATTCCGCGTCAAGGTCAAGCCCCATAATTTCTTTGTTAAAAATTTGCCTAAATACAAGGACCACTTCCACGACCACGTGCCCTCGTCCCAATGACATGGGCTTAGTCTTTGATTAGAATTTAGAATAGCAAGTAATAACTCAACCTGTGCTCTTCTTTGCACCTGGTAGCCAGGATACTAGCAGTCGCGCTCACCCAACCACGTAAATCCAGTCGTATCAAGCCCTTCGCATAATCTCTCTCTTCTTAAAATAACTAGTTTTGTTTATATTTTTTAGATCATAACAAGAAGAAGAAAAAAGAAGAAGATTGTAGTTAAATTTGTTAGCAAACTAATAAAAGATAAAATATTGGATTCTACCGTATTCTAGCCTTTTTTATTAGATTAGGTATTCTAGTTTAGTCGGACTAATCTTCCCTCTTATTTTTTATTAGATTAGGTATTCTAGTTTAGTCGGACTAATCTTCCCTCTTATTATAATCATTCCAAATTTTGTATCTCTTACGTTAAATAAAAGCAGGCTATTTGAGTGATGTTCTGGAGACGTAGGCATAATTGGCCAAATTCTGATATCAAATTTTATAGGTGCGTTCCTTCCTTATTTTTTTTATTTCGCATTTATTGTCTCATTTCTTTTCAAGTTGTAGTATAATATTCAATATTATTTGTCAGATATATTTGTAGTATTGTGTTCAATTTATTTGGGTGTATTTACTGTTCGTGCGTGTACACGAATTAGGTTGTGATAAATATACCGTGCACGTAAATTTTTTTTTAAGAAGTCGAGTTTGAAGTAGGACCGTTTGTGACCCCTCCGTCATTTTCTGAGATTTGACGTGAAATTATAATACTGTCTTGGGAGTTCATTTAGTGGACTTTCTTATGTATTACCGAATCGATTTATTTCACTAGTTGTTTACTTTACAGAAAAAACATATTACCCAATTTTTTCAATACATTCCTCGTTGTACTGTGAGATTTAAGACGCTACAACTACTACTTGTACTCCTTATCATGTTATCACAGCGCACCTTAAGCTTATACAATTGTTAGAATAACTGTAAAACATCCTCTTCGAGTGGCACTCGGAAACATTCTATTATGGGCCTTCTGTGCATAAGGTTTGTATACCCCAGGATACGAACCTCAAAAGGACACCTTGAAACATGGTCAAATAATAAGAAATCGGACATATTTAACCCATTTATGAGTGACTATGTTTAATATTTTCATTTCCGAAAATAAGTAACATAATCACCTCATTCAGTGACGAATCCAGGATTTTAGTCTTGGGGGGCAAGGAACTTAATTTTGTAGGGGCTATAGCCCTACTTAGTTTACTATATATATATATATATTTCGATTTTTTTTTAATTTTGTAGGGGCTAGAACCCTTGCTAGCCCCCCTGGATCCACCCCTGACCTCATTATACTCCAGGTGTTCATTTCTTTATGCATAACGAAATATATGACATGCCTGAATCATTCCTTTCTTATCCCTCTTGTATTTATCTCTATCTCTTTAAAAGACGGGAATTTGGTTCATTGACTTTTTGTCTTAATGTAATCTCTTGGTCCTTGCGTTATTGTTGTAAGTTCTGTTCCTTGGTTGCAGAAGTGTTCTATGGGTGGGTAAGAAGAAAGTGAGATTGTTTTTCATGAAGATGCCTTAATGCACATTCAAAACTTTTACCAAAGCCATTCACACCAAAATAGTAGCTTTGCAAGAGTTAAAAGTCTAAAAAGATGTACTAAGCTGCTAATGACAACCTCTATGGCTTGGTACAGATCATGCCATCTACTTTAAACGCGCCTCTGACCAAGAGTTCAACAGTTTGTTCAATAATATACAAACTAGAAGCATGCTATCTACTTTGCTCCTTGAATAATAGAAACAAAGATATGTAAATGATAAAGTTCGGCACCTTGGCAGAAGCCTGATGAATGATAACAATGTTATGATTGAGCATCACATAATTTCTCCGAGAGAACATGCTTTACAAAATCCTTTACAAAGATGCGATAGCATTCTTGGCAAGAATTTGACATCAGGGTTGACTTACGGAGTTGCTGGATCTGTTCAGAGTGACTGCATACAGATCTTGGAAAGGAATGAGAAACATACCTTGAATGCCCAAAGCCACACGCCGCCAAAACGGTATGTGTGGCACGCCTTGCAACTGCTTTAAAAGAATCCACTCCTGCAAAAGTGAGATCCTAAGTACAACATTTTTCTTTATTTCATTGTAGAAGGAAAGATAAAGTGATCAACTTATGGTCTTACCCAACTTATTTTTGCTAGTTAGCAGCTTTAAGTTAAGTGTGACAACAGACTGTATCTCCCATCATGCCTCGTCATATTTTAACACATTGCTTTCCGTACAGCCATTCATCAGATTAAAAATTTCCCCCGGAATATTTGACTTGAGGGCGGAAGATGAAATGCGTTCCAAATTTGTATTACTTGAATCAGAAGCTCCTTCCACTAACAAACTCAAATTTCTCAAGCTGGCAGATCCATTCTCTTCCTTCCTGACATGTGATGTAGTTCCCCTTGAAAGCATCTGAACGAGTCTTTCACCATTTTGATGAAAAACATCAACTTGGTTGCAATTCTGCACCTTCCAAGATGATACACAAGTCAAACATGCTTGTGAAGTCCTAATAGGTAGCCTGTCGATAGACCCTATGATTTCAGTAGTCCTCGTGTTAATCTGATTTTGCTTTTCCAAGTTCAATGTGTTCGCTTTTCAGTACGTTTTCCAGCAGAAGAGTGCTTGAACTGCTTCCCTAATGTGTTCTTAAAAGTACTTTGTCCAAATTGCTGGCATTTCGATATATACAGGCTGGAAGGGCAGTTATTCACTAGAATTTTGCCATTTCCATGGTTGGAAGGATACTCAGACACCTGAATATCACTGTTGCTTCTTTCATAAGCATGCAGCCTAGGCTTCGCCTTGTCCATCATTTTACATGCCCTGTCAATATCCTGGGAACTACTCTCCTGTCTGCCAGGTAAGGCATCTTGGACTGTCAGTTGCTGACCATCTGTGGAAGATGAGGTTTGTAGCCGGCCCAAATTCTCTGGTGCTAGGACATCACTCTTACGTTTTTGACAGATTTTGCTACTAGATTGCAGGGAGCTGGAAAAGAAGCTGAAGGATCCAGTCTGGAAGCCATTAGAATTTCTTCTCAGTGCACTTCTGTAACCTTGCACATTTCGACATGGACTCAATGTTCTAACACCTACTTGCACTTCATTATTTACAACACCTTGAGGTGTTCTTCCACTTGTTTGATGAGTTAGATCACCATGACCAGTTACTATGTCTGTGCTGGATTGCTCTCTGTTAGAGATAGGAGAAGGGGAAAACCTTCTTCCTACCTACCTTGCCATACAACGGGACATGTGATTCATGGACAATATCAGAAATGGAAACACTACTTGACTCAGCCAACTCCATCACACCGTAGTCGTCAGAGGAAAAACGTGATTCACTTATTTGCATGACATCAGCCTTCACACCAAAAGAATGGTTATCACGATCACGATCATCATCTCTATGAATGCTGTTATGTTCAGTTCTAGAAAGAGTACAGTCATGGCAAAACCAATCACCTTCAGATACAGTGGCTCCAAGGCCAACACAGTAATTAAGTATGAACAGCAGAATCACAAAGATCGCAGAGTAATAGAAGATATTCTTCTTCCTGACCAAGGCACACAGTACATTTAACTTCCGCGTAGGGATCAAAAAACCCAATTGTTGCGTTTCCAGAAAGATGGTAAGCCTGAAAAGTGACACATTACATATTAATCTGGCAGATAGACAATAAACAACTATTACATAGATTTTAAAGAGAAAAGCAAATGAAATTGCACAATTCAACAAAGTCAACCACAAAGAACCGAGATTTCAACGGAAAAAAAGTTGAATTTTGAAGTCATAAGGACAAAAAAAATCAAATCCTAACACAACTCATAATCGCAACAAGCACACATACACCTGATCGCACTTCGGGATATTAACGACGCATTTAGATGTAAAGATGCCATCTTTTGGAGGTCGACGGATGGAGGTGAAGTGGCACTTGCACACGGGGCAACGGGACTCGACCTTAGCCCACTCCATGATGCAAACAAAGCAGAAGTAGTGGTCGCAGCAATCGATATAAACTCTTATTGCCTTACTACTCCCCGACAAGCAAATCCCTGTTATGTAAAAATTATAGCGTCGATCGAAACACGTTTCCGAATATTCGGACACAGAAATGGTTGTGAGAAAGACAGACAAGAAGGATTACAGAGTGAAGAGAATTAAGAGAATGACATTGATCATAATTCCAGACATAACGTACAATGTTATATTGTCTTCAACAACATCCATACTCACCTCCTTCTAGCTTCCCTCTGGTATATTGATCGGTTAGAGCAGCCCTGGATATGCGGAGTTGTCATACTTATTATGCTGGCAATTCATGAAATTCTGCATGTAAATTTGCACATCCCTGTCCATTCCCTTCCAATAGAACATTGTTTGTAATTTTTTTGTGGTTGTCATTGCCCCTGTATGACCTCCCATGACATCATCATGACTGATACGTATAATTTGTTGGCGAATGGTTTGAATTAGCTCCGATCACCATATGCCCTTTCTACCTCAGTAACCCTTCCTTCCATTCGCATACGTTAGTGTTAGCGGTGCCAGCTTCTAGCCTTTTAATCAATTCCCAAATGACGTCGTCCTCTTGCCAACTTCTCTTAATGTCGTCTAATAATTCACTTTGTATTTGCGACACAAACATCATCAACATTTCGACGCTTGTAATCGTCGAAAGCGAGTGCGTAGCTATGTTCTCCTTACCACTGTGATACTGTACCTCAAAATTGTACCCTAGCAGTTTCGGTAGCCAAGATTGTTGAAACGATGTTGACAATAGTTGTTCCAACAGGTACTTCAGGCTTCGGTGATCCGTTCGGGCAATGAAAGGTTTAGGGATCAGATAATGGTGCCATTGTTTGATGGCCTTTATAACTGCCAATAATTCCTTCTCATATGTGGACAACCCTTGATGTCTTGGTGCAAGTGATTTGCTTAAATAAGTGATGGGATGAACCTCCTGTTGCAACACTGTCCCAATTCCCTGGCCGCACGCATCCGCTTCAATTACAAAGTTTTGGAAAAATTGGGCAATGCCAGTACTGGAGCAATCGTAATTGCCTTCTTCAGCATTTCAAATGCTCTATGTTTTTCCTGCTACCAACTCCAATTGTCCACCTTCTCCTTTGTGAGCAATTTTGTCAAAGGTTTGAGTGGCTCCATAATCCTTAATAAATCTCCGGTAGTACCCCGTGATACCCAATAACCCCCGCAGATCTTTAGTACACTGGGGTGTCGGCCAATCCTCAATCATTTTCACCTTCCTTAAGTCTATGGCTACCCCTTCTTCTGAAATTGTGTATCCTAAATAATTGACCTGACGAGCCCCAAAAATACATTTGTTCCCTCTTAAAAACAACTGATTGTCCAATAATGTATGAGGTGCCGCTGATAAGTGCTCTACATTCATCGCCAACGAAGGACTGTAGATCAAGATGTTGTTGAAGAAAACCAAAATGAAGCGGCGGAGGTAAGGTTTAAATAGTTCGTTCATCAACA
Source organism: Erythroxylum panamense (assembly GCA_027123425.1). Classification (NCBI taxonomy): domain Eukaryota; kingdom Viridiplantae; phylum Streptophyta; class Magnoliopsida; order Malpighiales; family Erythroxylaceae; genus Erythroxylum; species Erythroxylum panamense. Next base: position 27,374,688 of record JAOTIZ010000006.1, on the reverse strand, counting down.
GTTGGACGTAGAAGGTGCGTCTGTCAGATCGAAGAGCATTACCAGAAATTCTTAAAGCCTTCATGCATTTTAAAGGCTGCCTTCGGTATATCCTTAGGTTTCATGAGGATCTGATGGTAACCTGAGCGTAAGTCCAACTTTGAGAACCAACTTGCTCCATGCAGCTCGTCAAGTAGTTCTTCGATTAGAGGTATTGGAAAAATTTCCTTTATTGTGTATCGATTCTGGTTCCGCCGGATTCTGGCGAGACTGCACGTTGCCGTTTGGATCCATGAGGTTGATCAATCCCGAGCTTGAAGATCCTTGCAAAACAAAGAAGGCACGTCGGGGGTTGTTGCCCGATTACCCCCTCCGACGCTTAAGTAAGTCTTTTGGTGAAGGTAGGGTTGCCGAAAAGCAGAGAGAATTAGGGTTATGAGTTGCATACCTCTGTTATGGCAGAATTATACCTTATATATGGAACCGTAGCTAGGTTTAAGTCTTTACGTCTGCATGGGAGTCTTCCATCTGCAGATGGGCCGTGAAGCATGGGCTGGGGGAGGAGGTAGTAGACCGATCTCTGAAGAATGGACCGGTCGGCCCTCAGGTCAGTATGCCCGGATTCGGGCCCAGCGTAGCCGGCCCGACCAGCCCTAAATCAAAATTAGTTTAATAATAATAAGTTAAGATTTTGATTTGTATGTCTTAAAAACCCATAAAATTGGAATAATAAAATCATAATGTCTAGTGCAAAGACAACATATTATTTTCAAAATTAAAAACTGAATCAAAGACTGAAATATCCAAGGCTTCAAATTGTCTTTACGTGAACTTCACAATATTTAAAACTCCATCTCCGTATCATTTGCATTATTATCATCCTATAAGAAAATAAAATATGATGAAAAAGGTGAGTATTGAGGAGTAAAGTGGAGGATTTAAGGTTGTTTCTTCTCATAAAATATTAATATTTTATCATATTTAACCATAAATGTTCAATAAAAAATAGAAAAATAGAGTTAATAAAAAACGGGTAGGATATGGGTATCCATAGTTTGGGTTATCACTAGACCCATATCAAAATCCATATCCACATCCATTTTTCAACATCCATTTAAAATTCATTTTTTAGCTTACATGTCCATTTTTTCGGGTTGGGTTGTGCGGATATTAATCGGGTTGAAAACCTACTGTCATCCTTAACGCGACCCAAGCTTGAGTCCATTTTTGAAATTCCTTCACGCTTAAGAATAGAGGTAGACTAGCTTGAGACTCGACTCTTATAAGTAAAATAGCGTCGTTTTTGTTTTTATAATTTTTTTAAAAATTCAGGTCGAGCTAAGTCTGGTTAAGTTACACCATTTTCTTCGTTTTTAATTCAAAATTGAATATTTCACGGTGATAATTTTATATTAAAATGGTTTTTAATAAAATAAAATAAAACTTTTTTATTTTATACATTTAATAAGATAATATATTTTTGTTTCATTCAATCAATGAGATAATGTCCAATTGGGTTGAATTTAAATTTAATGTTTATTCATTAAATAAGATAACATCGTTTTAATTAAATAAGTTAAATTCAAATCTTATCTAAAATATTTTTTTTTGAAAATCTAAATTCCACCTAAATCTTAATCAAAACAAATATAACTTGTTAATTTTGAGTAAAATCCCTATTTTACTCAATCATTAAAAAACTTAAAATATTTCAATTAGTTTGACATTGAAAATTTTATACTGAATAATTTTTAAATTTGATTATTTTAATAATTTTTGTTATTAAAAATGATTAGTTTATTAAATATTAACATTTTTTAATTATATTTTAAAATTTTTAATTTTATTCACTTCTTATAAAGGCGTAGTACTTTTAAATATTAAATCTCTATTTAACTTCTTAAAATATTGATATCTAGCGGAGTATTTTGCGGTACAAAGCTCTTTGGTTATTTTGGTAAATGAGTTTTATGACGATATACAAGCGTGAGCTGGATAAAACTGCTAGAGAAGTCATTGATGCACACTGGTTTCTTTTGCAATATACATACTCAAATTATACCTCTCAATTTTTGCGGATTAAACCACGGTTACCTATTATAGAAAGATTATCTTCGGACGAGTCAAAAAGATCTCTCAATTATCTTCTTCAAAATATCAAAGAGTCAAAAGCTTTCTTTTAATTTGTATTTGTAAAGCGTTGATGTTCATTTCGTGCACTCAAGTGCTAATCTATGTGTACGTATCTTTGAATGAACTAAGCATCAAAACGCACGGTTGCACCAAAAGACAGAGACAAGAAAGAGTGAAAGATGATGAAGCACTAAATTCAGTTCAGTCGACTTTTTTCGCAGGTTTGTTTCTTAGTTTTGCTTCTCTTTGTTTCAACACTTCGCGTATCATATCACATTACATGCTGGTTATCTCCCAAAAGGTGATCCAAAGGTGACTGGGAGAGAGAAAGAGGATGACAATGGTTTGACCCGACTTAAGTTTGGGCTTGAACGAGAGCCCGACCCAAGGCCTGAGCCTAGGGCCCTAGGCAGCCCAACTCGAGCCTTAGGAACCTGACTCGGTTATAAAGTAAAAACTAATTATTCATATTCAAATAAAATGTAGAGTTAATTATTAAAAAAAGTTTAAAATTTTGTCAAATTTTAAAATATAGCTCAAAATTTAAAAAGTAATAATAAAATGTTTAAACTTTCTCAATTTTTCAATTCTACACTGAACTTTAAAAAGTATCAATAAAATATTTAAATTTTTAACTTTTTTCAATTCTAACTCGTTGCTAGTATTTCCGTTAATTTTATTGACGTGACTTGCTATGTATTTCAGAAACTTTAACTATTAATACACATTAGCTAAAATTAACACAACAAATGAAGATTAATGAAATAACGTCATGTAATCATATAATTAAAACAATTTTGTTGTTTAAAAATGACCTAAATCAGATTACACAACTCCAACGACCTTACGTTTTGATTTCAGTTTTTTCTTTCATTTTCAGTTTGTTCTCTCGACGCCCTCATCCTTGAATTTCATATTATGCAATCCTAATGCCCTTACACTAAGGGCATTAGGAGAACGAAATAAAAATGAACTTTCTGGTACAGGACGCTGTAATGCTTGAGTAGTCTAAGGCGTCAGAAAAACAAACAAAAAAAAAGGCTGAGGATATCGGAATAACAATAGATAATGTCATGTTAAAATTGAAAAAACTAAAAGCTTAAGCATTTTATTGCCACATTTTAAAGTTTGTGCTAAAATTGAAATTTTGAGTATTTTAGTCAAGGATGGCAAAATCGTCTCGGCTTAATTTTGGCCCGATTTGAATGGATCACGAGTTGACCATGGGCCTACCGAAAGCTCAACTATTCCTTAAAAAACGATGTCATTTTTTGACCAAAAATTACTGGATTCTCTTTCAGATAGGCCTTGAAATAAGATGGAAGGCTGGAATGTCGATTTTTTTAGTAATATATCTATAAATACCTGTTAATTTCTTATTAATACTTGTTCAAACACAACTGGTACATTTCAAAATTACCCTTCCTCGGTTCTCTTTATCCCCGGCTATGAATTCGTAGTACCTTGAAATTCATAAAGGATTGACTTGTCTATATCTCCTTGCATTCGATCTTTTAGGTCTCGAATTCACCTCTCTTTTCTAGTTCCTTACCATATCAATCTTCAATTTTTGGTTATTGAGATTTCTGGGCGATGTGTCAATGTAGAAAGATTATCCTTGTCTTGTTTATGTCTTGGGTTGGGACAAATTACTATAATTCATCCTCGTCTACATATCAGTCAACATAAGAGCCTTTTTTTCATGCTTTTTTCGGAGGTATGGAGAACGCTGCAATCAGTAGAATTTTCCTAATCCTCCCTTCCCGAAAGGAAGAACGTGAAATTCTTTTTCCTTTCTGCACGGAAGCTATAGGCCAGTCAACTCGTGGTCGGGCTGGGCCACAGGCTAACCCATCCTGACCCGCCGGGCCATGAGCAGCCTGAGCCCAGCTCAGCTCTGCTTCCATCTCATTCAATTACATTATAAAACCTTCAAACAAACGATGAAAGTATGTTATATTCTATCTCTTTCTATTTCTAATACCTTCATCAAACAGGGCCTTAGTGTGTACTTAAAAATGGCCATTACATTTTTATATTAAAAAATAACATTTCCTTTTAGTTAATCAAGTTTAAATATTAGTAATTTTTGCAAGATGTGTATCAATTTTTGGCTTACAAAATAAAGGGTATTCTAGTGGTAGTAATAATGGGCATAACAGTTTAAAACCGATATGATCTATAGTAATCAAATTAAATTTGAGTTAATTAAATTTCAATCAGAACAGTCTGATCCTTTACTTTATTTCAAAATAACATTAATTTGACTAAGAATTTTAAGACTTTAATACTAACAAAATTTAAGATCAAAGCAATATGGTTTTGGAAGTGAAGTCGAGTATAGATTAGGACGACATGACTCGAATTTGATTGAATTTAATAGGTTTAACTCCACTCAGCCTATTAACATGTCTAATTGGTGGGCTTGAAAAGGAAAAACAGTCATGGCCATCTAGTCTTGGATTGTTTAGGTCATGCCCTAAATTTGACAACAAAACATATTCTTCAGGTCCAATGTCTTTGTCCTTTTCTCGGACACTTTAAATCCTTGCTTGCTTTTGACCTCCTTTTAAGGACTTTGCCATGTATTTGACTCAAAAGTTGTAATAATACATACATCTAGTCATAAAGCCAGACCCTATTTAAACTTTCCTTTTTCTTCATTTTTATAATCTATAATTCCCATTATTAGGGTTGGATGGATTCGATCAAAAAGCAATCACCCTAATAAACTATAATTCAATAATATTCTTAGACCCTCTAACATCCAACTAATAGGGAAAGAAATGTTGAAGAGTAGAAGAGAATATTGTATGGAAATAATCTTAATCGAAGTTCTAAAACCTGAATAACAAATATAAATATAATTTTACCACCATTGTTTTAAAAACCGAGTCATTGTAAATTGATAAAATAAGAAGTTTAAGGTTTAAAATATTCAATTGTTATTAAACTGTCATAAAAATCGGTTATAGATCGAATAAAATTAAAGAATTTAAAATATGATTAAAAAAATTGTTTATGATAATATTAAATAAAAATAATTAGTTTAATTTAGTTTATCAATTTTTAACAAGAGTTATTAAAATAAATCGATCTTAAAAATTAAAAATTAAATAATTTAAAATTTTTATTATTAAACGGATCGATTCATTTTTTTTATCTTTAAGTTGCAATTTATTTTGCTACCCCAGCATTACAAATTTCAAATTATAGAATTGTAACGTCAAATTAGGGTTCATTCTTGCATAGATAATTAGTGATTTGATTTGGAAAAGACAGCAATTTTTCAGTAAAGTAAATGGATATTAATTTCTTCAAGTGGCATCAAATGAATGGCTAGTGGGTTCTTTCAACCTAGGTTGACTGGCTACGAAATTGAAAAGGGGACTCATGTTATTTTAAGTCTATGTATGACTGCGACAGACCTCACGACTGCTTTAACTATGAGATAATTCGGTCACGAAATGACATTATATCACATTAACATTTCTTTAATAAAGTAATTAATTTGATAAGATATAGAATTTAAGATTTAAAAGATTTAATTAACTATCATAAAATAAGCTAAAAATTGAATAAAATTTAAAAATATATAATATATAATTAAAAGATATTCTCCTTATTGAAAATTTTAAATTTTAATTGAAAAATAGATTAATAAATAAAAATTAATTTATTTATGTTGGTTTATAAAATCTTGTTTATTAATAAAAATTGATTGATTAATTAATAAATTGATCAATTCTTAATAATAAATTATTAAAATATGCAGATTAAATTAAAAATTAAAAATGAATAAAAATAGTTGTTTTAAATTTTTTACGAATAATTTCAATTAAAAGTCAGTACAAACTTTTATGATGCAGCTTTTGCTATGATTGCTTCCTTTTGGAATAAAAAGATAAACTAAAAATTTGGTGGGATATACTAATTCTTTCTTTTTTTTTAATCTTTCTGTAGGGACAAATATCCATCCATCAAGTTTGCACTTTAAAGATATGTTCTCTTGTAATGTAAAGTGGACATAGCACAAAGGTAATACATCATCCTTCCACTTGTGAATTGTCTTATTTGTTCCTTTTTTTTTCTCTAAAAAATCATGTTATTTTTGCATTACTTAAATTTTCTTATGTTTTGGGTGCTAATTGATTGAATTGTATGATCCAAAGTTTGACTGCTTTTACTATCAAATAGAAGTGTTATGATTAATATTAGGCCCTTGTTAAGGTTAGTAATGGATTAAGGGCTCGTTTGATTGAGTTTTTATCAGTAGAACTTTTATCAGTAGAGCTTTTGTCAGTAGAGTTTTTCTGAAAAGAGCTTTTTTTAAAAGTCAGTTAACTGTTTGGCCGTCAATTAAAAAAATAGCTTTTTTAAAAGAGCTTTATACAGTAGACTGTTTGGTAACATAAAAATAAAAAGCACTTTTATTAATTTTAACTA
>JAOTIZ010000006.1:27342642-27355738 GCA_027123425.1 Erythroxylum panamense | reverse complement strand
CGACTTATACAACTCGACAAGTCGACTTATGGTCACAAGTCGACTTATACAACTCGACAAGTCGACTTATGGGTACAGCACATTAATTCCAACGGTCCAATTAGCCACAAATGGAAAGGAGATTATTTAGCAACGGTCATAACAATTAGGCAACGGCTAGAATAGCTCCCAACAGCTATATTTCTTCAAGTATAAAGAGTGGATGATTGATGAAGAGTGCAAGGAAGTTCCACAAGAAAAAGACTCCACTATTGCTCCATATTTTGCTCACTATTGCTCTTATCTTGTTCCATCATTGTATTGAGCTTTGTTCTTCAATCTTTGTCTTATTTCTCTTACATTTGAGTGACTAGTGAAAGGTCACGTGTGAGGTAGCTTGAGCCGGAAATCAAGTGGCGAGGTAGGATTTGTGCCGGAAGACAAATCGGTTGTAAAGGTAGCTTGAGCCGGAAATCAAGCGGTATTGTAAGAGTTCACACTGAACTACAAAGTGTGTAATAAAGTGGTTTGCAAAATCCTAAGTGGGAGCTTAGGTAGAGGACGTAGGTCTTAGCACCGAACCTCTATAAAAACAGTGTTTGATCTTCTTCCTTACTCTTTACATTTTCATTTGATTAATTTGATTGTTTCGTGTGTATTAATTCCGTGTTTTTGTTGAACTCTACGAAAGAATTTTAAAGATCTATTCAACCCCCTTCTAGATCACTTACAATATATATTCATTTACTCTCTCACACACACACAGACACAGACACACACAAACACACACATCATATAACATATAGACAAGAAAAATCATGTAACCATTTTCACAAGAAAAGTCAAATGATAACTATTATCATACTATATCAAAGAATTTAATTATATTTTTATTTAGGTCTTTAGTAGACTAAACTAAATAGAACAATTCCATCATGGTACTATACCTTTCACCTCTACTTGATGCAACTATTTGCATTATATTATCTTAATGCTAACATCCATTTTGCATGTTGTCATTAAAGTGTATAAGATACAAGTCAACTTCAAATGTCATTAAATTTTGTCATATATATGAAATTGACATATCTCTAAAACATATCGTCAAATTCTAAACAATGATTAATAGCAAAATTGCAAGATGAAAAAAAACTTTCCTATTTAACTTTGAGAACTGTTCTTAAACTTAACCTATGTCTAAGAAATTTGGTTCACTAATAACTTAGGATCAACTATACTAAACAAAGATAATTTATACTTAGAATAAAATATAATTATAAGAAAAGCAAGTAATTAGTTATATGCCATGACAATAAAAAAGATAAGGACTTCAATCATTTATTTGTTTAATTGATAAGCATTTTAGCCATATTTTTAATATCATATTTAGTATATTTTGCTTGTTTATTTGAACATGTCTAATAGATTTTGGTACTTAAGTTGTTTTCTAGGCGTAATTCACTCACTTGGATTAAAAAGGTACAAATCTGGACAAGTTTGGAGTAATTTGGGGATGTTTTGATTGAGTTAAAGTGCATTATAGTGTACATGGCCGTGTTAGAGAGTTGGAGGTGCACTAAGTGTTTCTTGTAGAACACGTCTATGTTGAATAGTGAGAATGCCATGTCAATAATACATACTCATGTCGTGCACGTGTTAGCTTTGGATAGCATTACACATTAATTTAAAGAACATGATTAACAACATATCTGTATATTTCGTTGGATTTAAATTTCAAAATTTAAAAAATAAGATTGAGTGAAAAAAGAGAGAGAAGGCAAGAAAAATGCAAAGAGAAACCTTAGGATGATATAGAGGAAAAGGAACAATCAAAGAAAATCCTTTGGAACAACTTTTCATCAACCTAGAGTGCAATTTTTGAAGAATTTAGGGAGTTCAATCGTATTATCCTTCATTTTCATCTTTTCCTTTAGTTGTAGTGTTTTGTTGGATATTGTGATGAGCTAAACCCTTTGTGATACTTTGATTAGATGAATCCTAAAATGAAATTTGTAGTGACTTTATTTTAATTTGATTGATTCTTTAGTTAATTGAGATTCAATTATGTGTTTTTATGTATTCTTGAATTAATGTTGCCAGCATTTTGATTCATGTATGATTTCATACAGTTAAGATTGAAAAATCCAATGTGTGATTAAATCTAGCATAATTGAATGAAGTTGCATGTAAAATTAAAAATAATTTGATATAAATCTTCCAGATTAAGGTCAAACCTAATAGTAAAATTCATAAATCAATAAACTCATTTCTAAGGGTTTTAATTAAAAAGACATTTTAATTGATCATCCTAAGTTTAGGTATTAATAGTATTAAAAAAGATATTAGCATAATTGAATAACTTCTGCGGTATAATGAACTTGAGAATAAATTGATTAGTAGAATCATGAACTGCAAGAGAAGTCCTGAAGGGATTTGAATTCCAATTACCATTGACATTATTGGTTGATTTTCCATTATTTTGATATTCTAGATTCTTAATTGTGTTAACTTTTCCTTAGTTTATTTTCTTTTATTGTAAATTCCCATCTCCTAAATTATAGGTTAGATAATAGGAAAAGAGTCATTATTAGCATTCATAGTCTTTATAAAATTTATTCTTAGTACTCTGAGTCTTATACTACAAAGCAATAGGTGCACTTTCATTGGACATTTTATAAAATAAAGGAATTTAGTTGTATACATCTCGTATGAAAGTCTACGAAGTAGTTTTTGGCACCATTACTAAGGACTTAGGATATTAGGAAATCTTGATTGCTATTAATCTAACCATTTCTTTCCCTTGCATTTTTATTTTTTTTAATGTTTTAATTTTGATGATTAAAATTTCCTTTTCTTATTGCTTTTTCAAGAGCTGAATTTGTTTTTGATCTGAAGTAATTTTTCATAATTAGTCGACGGAGACCTTGAAATCAAAAGGATAGCTTTATAAGATCTCAAACTTAAATAAATGGAAGAAGACTAGGAGCAAAATTTGAGAACATGTAACCAAAAAATATGGCAGAACAACAAAGACCTATATTTGAGTATGGAAGGCCATCATTAACTAGAAATGAGTCCATTATCATCAGACCAACTATTACAGTCAACAACTTTGACATTAAACCAAATGTTATACAAATGGTGCAATAGTTCGTTCAATTTGATAAACTGCAAGATGAGAATCCAAATGCTCACATCACTAATTTCCTAGAGATTTGTAATATATTCAAGATAAATGGGGGGTGGGGGGTCACTAATGTTGTAATTAGACTAAGGTTGTTTCCTTTCTCATGAGCAACCGAGCTAAGCAGTAGCTAAACTCTCTTTCTAAAGGATTAATCATGACTTAAAATTAGATGAAAAAAAAGTTTTAATCAAATACTTTTCACCAACCAAGATGGTGAAAATGAGAAATGACATCTCATCCTATGTTTAAATTGAATTAGAGACATTATATGATATATGGGAAAAATTCAAGAATTTAATGAGAAGATGCGCACATCATGGTCTTATCGTTTGGTTACAAGTTTAGACATTCTATAATGGTCTGAATACGTTAACCAGATAGATGATAGATGTTATAATTGGAGGAACCCTAAATAGTAAGACACTTGAAGTGACCTAAAAGTTGATCAAATAGATGACTATGAATAGCTATTAGTTAAACTCGATAAGAGCAAAACTTAATGAACCAAATGGAGTTTATAATGTAGATGCATTTACAACTTTGGCGGTTTCAGTAGAAGTTCTTAGAAAAGAGATTGGTAGTTTATTGATCAATAATAAACAACTCAAATGATATGTGGTTATGTGGAGGAAGACATGTAAGCCAAGACTGTAAAGTTGTTAAGGTTGTAGCACAATGAGTTAAACGTGTTGACTATATGGGTAATGTACCTCAATCGTAAAATAGCCCATATAATAACAATTACATCCCAAGATGGAGGAACTACCCAAACTTTTCTTAGGGGGATCAGGGGCAACAAAGATAGAACCCTCAACCTGAATTTTTGCAACAATATCCTCTATAAGAGAAAAAAGTCTAGTTTGGAAGATATAATAACTAAATTTTTTGGAAATCTAAAATTTAGTTCTAAGTTATTGAAGCTTCACTAAAGAACCAAGTGCTTTTATCCGTAACTTAAAGAATCAAATTGGACAACTTTAAAGCTAATTTATAAAAGATCACAAGGAGGCTTACCTGGGAGATGATTAACCTACAATCATAATAGTTTTTCAACATTAATAATTAATTTAATTAATAACATTTGAAAACTATTCCCAAAGTATCATTCCACCTTGACCAATGATTGTCAAATCAATACTAATTGGAAATATTGAAACATTCTCCCTAATCACTTTAGTGTAATGAATCTTATATTGATCACTCAACTATCTTCATATAGTTCATATTATCTAATGACTACCGACTAAGCTACCCTTGACTAGAATATGTCTTAAGTAGTATCAAAACATAACAATCCTTGTACAACTGATAAGTGATTAATTGTTGATACATTTAATCGATGACACTTAGTGAATAATGCTTTGAAATGCTTAAGACACTCACTTTAGTTCATATTTGATTTTAGGTACAATTTGGAAGCATACTAGCTAAAGTGAGTTGAAAGCATACTCATTGAGCCATCTTCTTGAGATTCACACTCAGTTGTCTTCATGGAATAAGAAGGAGAACGATTATAGCAAGAAGAGATAAGAAAATGCCAAAAGAAATGAAAAATGATAAAATCATGCCATGAGATGTGTCTCACGACCATGACAAATAAGTCATGGCCATGATTATTTGTCATGGGTGTGATCTGGACTCACACTCATGGCATGTCAGACCAAGTTACACCAGTGAGTCTACCATCTGTCCACTTAGAAAACCTACTTTTGGCTATAAATAGCATATTTTATGATGACAAAAAGACAATCTCGGATTATTCTTCATTTTTTGATAAGAACAGAGGCGACAAAGAGCTATTTCTTGGAGATTCATGGAGAAGATGGAGGGTTAACTTCCCAACATTAGTTTAAGGGTGAAATCGACACTAAGGAGTGCATTTAAACATATTGTCTTTATGTATCATGTTTTTTCCCCCATTTACGGATTGTTTATGTTATCTTGTGTTCATTGCATTAAGTATTATGTAAGAATGATTTTAATGCTCTATTAGATTGTTTTTTTTTATGAAAACCCATTGCTAGAATTTTAATACGATACATAATAGTCATGTTTGAAGTCGTATGCGGCAACTAATGGTATTAAATCATTAGAGACACCATTTTGAGAGACAATAAAGCAAATGTTATTGGTATTCTTCTTGGCTATAACTAAATATAAAAACAATGTAGTACATTTATCACCATCATTTAACCAATTGATCCTAAGCATTTGCTTGATAAAGGAAGCATGATCCTTAACTTTAGTTAAATCACTTCTTAAAGCAATCTTCTCTTCTTCTAGTAAATCTACACATCATGGATTATTCGAAAGACTTTATTGAATCCTTAATAGCCTTCCATTTGCTTCAATAATAACTATAATAAAGTTAGAACCCATTTTGGCATTTAAGGTCTTTAATTCCTTCTTGATAACCTTTAGCTTTTAGGCATGTTTGAATTGCTTAAATTGCTTAAAGCTATGTACACCAATTACTAAACCTCTATTAATTGCCTATCTTAAATCTTCAAGAAACAAGTCTTCCACACACTCTTTAAAGTCAAAGGTATAATTGTTTTGGCTAAATTTCCTTAAGCTTCACATCTATAGAGAGTTGTATTAAAATCTTTAGATACTAACCATGGGTAAAGGTAACTGTAGCACCCCGTTACCGTAGGATACATAACGGTATGCCCTAAGGGCATTTCAGTACATAACCTACGATAATGGTATGCCGTTCAATCACAATATGGCATCATCATTCTATATTCTCTTATAGGGCATCATAATGAAAAACACCATATTTTAAAACCAAATTTCCTCCTTTCATTTCATATAAACCAAATATTTACATTGTAGCTTTCAAACATCCATAATATGTACATAATCAAAACCTATTACAGAAATATGTTACATGAAAGAGGAAATTACACAAAAAGTCTATCTATTCTTGCCAATCCTAGCTGACTGACCTTTGAATCATTTCTTCTTCTTCCCAAAAGTATAAGTCTACACTACTTGTAGCATCTCTCAGTAGCTAAAGTCATCTCTCAGTCCTAAAAAGTAAACGTTGCAATTTTGGTAAGTTTTGCGAACTCAATGAGGTAACCATCATCAATGGTTCACTTAATTTATGCAACAAATCATACATATAACATCACATCTTTGCCTAAATGATCACATATCACATTCTCACTTAAGAGTAGATAATTTTTGCATTTCAATCAATCAAACATACTTATTAAAATGCATATGAAATGCTCATGTGACTCTTTTTTAATTATTACATTGTTATGACCGAGTGTCTAAACTGTTCTGTATCTATTATGGATATCGTGCTCATTTATACTGTCCCTTACCCGTTGGAGATAGAGGGCTCATTTTCTATAGTGAGCCTTTGGCTCTTAATCACATTTGGAGCTTTAAGCTCGTTTTTGATGGCTACTTAAGTCTTAACTCTTATTATCTGATCATGCATTCATGTATGAAATGCATTTCTCATAATCAATCAATCATGTCAAGAAACATTTAGTTTATCACATTCGCATATAAGTAACACTACAATATCACATTCATAGATCAAATCTTAAACCTACATTGTCCGGCATCAACAAAATCAATCACATTCATCTTATCATTCAAAACATAATTTAAAGCAAACAGTTAATTGAGAGAAACTATCTAGGCTACTCACAGGTCGCTCCCAAAGCTAACGCCTAGAAGTTTTGGCAACCTCTGGATGTTGACGTTTCAGTTGCTCCTCTATATCACACAATAAACACATATCACAATTTACACAATTATAAGTGTTCATTTATGCACATGTATGTATATGAAAGATGCATAATGCATCTTCATGAAAATTTCAAGTATCGCTCCATTATTCTTGTCACATAAACATTTGTATTTCCAAACTCACATAAGTATCATTTATACTTATGGTTTCTACTTTAATAAAAATCATTAGAATCCTAATTCATAACTCATTTGATCAAATCTAGATTTTTCCTGAAACACATCTTCGGGTATGCAGTGCATGATTAATCTATAATGAAAAGGAAGTAATTTGGGAACACTTTTTCTTTGATCATTGTCCTCCTATCTCTCAAGTTTCTAATGACACCAAGATCATTCAATTTGGTTCAGTATTGTGAAAGTTATACGCCAAATATTTTTGGACTGTTTTTTATTCTGAAACAGTACCCTATACTCAACCTCCACACCGAAATTGAAATTCTTAAAGTCTGATTTAGAATTTTATTTCTCCATACAATTTGTATTCTTATGTGTCTAGTTTACTCCAAATTAAAAATCATTCCATTTGGATAACTATATAACAAGATATTCCCAAACTACTGAAACATATTCAGTGTAGAGAAAAGTTTGCCGTGGTGAACTCCTCCCAAGAAGAATTTTTACAAAAATCTCACAAGTTCGCCATGGCAAAATCAAGAGTTGGCTGCGAAAAACTTTACCCAAGAGGAATCCTAGCCAAATCCTTCAAGTTCGTCACAGGGAAGCAAGGAGTTTGTTGCAGTGAACTTTCATAGAAGCATACCTATTTTTTTAATTTCATGACAGATTTTGAGACTTTTAGAGACAAAATTTAAATTCAATGTCTCATGAAAAATGTATCCATATGTCTCTAGTTTAATCCAAATAAAAAATCATATCATTTGGATAACTAGAGAAAAAGTTATGGCTAAAACACAAAAGCATACTCAGTGGAACATTTTCCAGTCAATCATCTTCCAATTTTTCAGATTTTACACCCAACATAAATTGTACAAAAATCACCTTTTTTCTACTTCATTTACTCCTTATTCTCAACTTCATTTCATCTCAATATCATTCACCAACAAAGCATGATCTAAATTTGATCATTAACCCAAAAACAGGACATGTTCATGTACCTATTCATTAACAATCAACTACATCTCATCATTCATAAATTCATATTCTTATAGAATACAAACATATACATTCATCCACCAATTTTCTGCACCCATTTCTCACCCCATTATGAAGATCATTTAACCTCAAAACATCTCTATAACAATTCATAACTTATTACTCATCAAGCATATACAAAACTAAGACATTTACTTAAACTTTGCATCACTTTTAAACTTTGCATCACTCACGTTCATCACACATAAAACACCATTTCATGTTATTTAACCTCTAATTATTATCATAAATGTTTCATTTAAAATTGCCCATAATGATTAAAGCCCTACTTACTTGGTTTAGCTCCAAAATCTTCAAGAATACCAAAAATCCCTAGCTTCCTATACAACCCACGATCATCATCTTTCAAAGGTGGTAGGGATAGGTTTAGGGTGAGCATGAAAGAGACAACAAGGTGAAAGAGAAGCAAGTAAGAGATGAGAGAGCTAGGTTTAGTGTTGGTAGAGGTTGGCAACAAAGTGACATGAAGAAGAAGAGAACCCACGAAAATGGAGAAGAAGAAAGCAAGACCAAAAACACTAAGTGATCTTCCAAATTAAAGCATTGTGAGAGAGGGTCTTTCATTTAAAAGAGTAATGACTTAAGAACTTGCCACATGTCCAATTCTTATAACTTTAAACTAAGTTCTTTCATTTAACTAGTCCAATCAAATCCAATTTCTATTCTAATTGTCTCCCAATTTTCCATGAAACTTGTCAATAAATCCTAAAGTCATTCATCAAATTTATATTTCCATTGGACAATAAATTCCACTACCATATATTAATAGTTTTGTCACTTGGCAATTTTCCTAGTCCAAAATACCTAACAATTTTCAAAAATTTTCCAAAAATTTCAAAAATTATAACTCAGCAAATACACTCTCCAAATCAATTTTCAACGCAATAAAAACCACAATCCTCAATAAAAATCACATTTATAAACAATTATACCCGGAAGGTCAATGAATACATGTACAATCATTTTCATATGCAAAAATTTACTATTCATGTGTATGTGCATACCATATTATGCATGAACAAGATATGCATTTTCTAATCTCTCAATAAACTTTCATAAATTTTATTCTAACCTCAATATGGGTAATGGGATGTACAGTAAAAAACTTGATTATGATCCAAACCATTCCATAAGATCCTCCTTTAAAAGTTGAGGATAGATCCATAGACAATAGAGACAGAACTTAGTCCTCTTATTCAAGAATTGGATCAAAACATGCATTGCCTAATCACTAGATCATAATTCTTCTACTTGCATATATTTTAAGTTATATGTGAAAACAATTCTCCCACAATAGTGATGTTACTGATTCAAAATAACTTTCCAATTAGTACTTAAAATCCTTAACTTATTCACATGTTCAAGTCTAATTTTGGTTTCTAATAAACCTAAGAGCTATGGGTGCTCCAAAGTGACAAAATTCCTTAAAGCTTGATGCCTTTTAGGATAATTCAAGCAATGAACATTCCATATTATAAAATTCACAAAAAATGTCTTAACCTTTGGAGCTCTTGCTCATAATTCCTCTCTTAGATTTCCTTCTTTTAGAACTTTAAAATCCATCTTCATTGGCTTCCATTAAGGAATTATCCATTAGGTCCATAACTACTACTTTTTTTAACCCTATTCTCATTTCCACTAAACACTTTATCTCTTGCTTTTGTGACATGCTTCACTTGATTGTCTATAATGACATTCAATATAACCTTATCATTAAGAGAGTTTGGAGACTCATCCTGAGCCAGGTTATTAGCATTCACATTCACAACTTCTTGAACTTCCAGTTGATTCACATCTTTATTGAGCTAGTCATTTTGTATCTTATTGTTCATCATTTGCTGCTTCACTTACTTCATAGCCACATTGCATGCCTCTATCCCTATTAGTTCAAAATAATCCCTTTTTTTAAAAGGTTTTCCCTGTAGGATTTTATTGCTTCCTTTCTCTACATGAAATACACACAATTTGCGACGTTTTATTAATAAAACGTTACGGATTATGAAGACTTTTTATGACGTTTAAAAAATGTCACAAAAAGTTCAAATTTTTTGCGACGTTTTATTAAAATGTCACGAATTTGTAACACTATGACATTTTATCAATAATAGAAATCACAATGTTTTGTTGAAGGAAAAGTTCCTGTTGGCATAAAATTCAACAAAGCTTAAACCAAGCAAAACCAGGCGAAGCTAATATGGTGAAATTCAGAGGCAAAAACCCTAACTTTCAAAACTGAATGCAAAAAAAATATCACCACACAAAAAAAAGATTGAAATCACGAAAAAAACCAAACCTCAGCTTCGAGTTTGGCAATATAAGATATAAGGGTTGCCTTGTCCTGCCTCTTAATGGATTCCTCATCAAAACCCACTTCTTTGAGTGCTTCCAGATGGTATCGTCTGTGAGAGGGCTTCACAACACCTTGGCATCGGGTGTCAACGACAGAGTCCTACCTGCGCTCACCATTTCCCACCAAAACCTTTAAATTTGAAATTCAATCACACTGTTGAAGATCCAAGGAGAGTCAATTTCTCAGTTGCTGTGTTCATTGTTTTTGCAAAAAGCTTCGTTCACCTAAACCCATAGGCTACTGTCATTGGTTCGCCTCTGGCCATTTCTTTTCCTTGCATCTCTTATCAGTCGTTGTTGAATCCCGAATGCGGAGCCCAACTTCGGATCATGAAACGTGAGCTTAATCCAATGGAATTTCCTTAACCATCATCGGTTTATCTTTATGCTCTAATACTATAACTATTGGACCCCGTTTCTGGAGCCCAATATTCCAAAATGTCATGAGATGCGAGTGTGCGTATTACCTTGAAGGGTTATTTCCATAAACCCTCCTTAGTCATCATTCTCATAACATCTCAAACCTCAAGGGGAGGTGTGCCCACACCAGTCAATCACCAAATCACAATTTGAATTCTTCATAACAATTGTAGCTCTAAGTCTCTAGTTTAATTTGAAGGAATAACCATCTCAATCAGAGTTCTATAGATGGAGTTATGCTTAAAAAGCTAGGGTACGTTCACGCCCTAATCATGCTCTCTCAACCGACCCCTCACTATCTTTCCATCAATATTTTTTAGATCAAAGCTAAAAGCTACCAAATTTCATGTAGAGATAGAAACATGTGTTAGGAACCCATTGCTTCAAGAATCACTTCATTTGGAGGTCGGATGATGAAGTTAAGGCCAAAAAAATCAAACATGTTTATATCCTCAATCACATTGTACCTATCTTGGGACAATTGCCATAACTTTCAATATAAATGTCGGATTGCATTCATTCTTATACTATGTGAAAGAGGACTTCTAGATTGACAACTTTCATAAAGAATACAAAGTGAGATTCCACTTTTAAAAGGGTCAAAGACGTAAATTTCCTGTAGCTATACAGTGTATGTCCGTTTACATGTCCGCCTAATGGACATAGACGGGCTTGGAAGCCATTTTTCACCCGATAAGGTCCGTTAAATGGACATTGGCAATGCTGGGGGTCCTAACAGACCGGAGAAGGTCTATTTAATGGACCTAAAGTGTGTCTAACAGACATAGGGGTTACCCAAACCCCTCCAAAGCCTTTCCAATGCTTCCTACAACCATTCTAACATTATTTTCACCCATAATCTTCTTAATTTCACTTCTTCTAATGCAGTAACACTCCTTAAACATTCAATTATCAATTTGGGTGCATTAAACTCCCAAAACTCAACTCAAATGACTCATCACATACACAAACTCTCATCATTCACCATAGCTGTTATGTACATACCTCCTATGCAACATCACCACTTATAATACTCATATCTCTCAACTATGATATCCAAACTTTACATACTTTATAGCGTTAGAAAGATAAGAGGATAAACTAAAAATTTATAGAAGGAAACTTTACCTAATTCATCCTAGATTAATCTAGTTTTTCCCCTGAAATTAAAATAGAATTCCTATCTTTCCTTTCCATAATACATCTCACTTATATGAAATAATAATTCGTATTCAAAATTTATCATCTCAATTTGGTAACTTCCTTAAGTGTACCTAATTCCCACTTAACCTCGTCCTTAATTAATTCATATTTCAACTCCACCTCATTCATACACAAATTCACATTTCAACTTAACCAATATCCATACACAAATTCATATTTCATTAACATCATAAAACAAGAGTTTACAAAGCTTTATTGGCATTTCAAGCCACAATACATTAATGTTCCAAAATTCTCAAATTACACAAGAAAATTGAATAATTATTGGTCACAATGCAATTACAGCCTTGTTTTACATAACTACTCCAAAACAATCAAAACCTGCAAATTCAAAGTGATCTCTTGACTTTCTTTCACTCGGTCTCTTGCTCATCACCTAAGGATGGGAATGGAGGGGGTGAGCTTAAAGCTCGTGGGTAATAGGTTTATAATGAGAAATAAGCGAAAACCATTGAAATATTTATTTCCATTGAAAAATTCACATTGAAATCCATGTAACACATATTTCCCAATTTCACAACTTATTAAGCAATTCATAAACATCATAGATCATTAATTCATCAAACTTGTTGCAAAACATAAACACATAAGCACATCAAAAATGGTTTGGGTGGTCCATGAACAGAACAAACTAACACATTCCTATATAATGGTCCTGTATAGTCGTAAACAGAACGAACTAACACAATCTCACATAGTGGTTTTGTGTAGTCGTAAACTTGAGGGAGTCCATGAAGCAGCTCCGTGCCGCTAGCGGGCAGGTGGGAGAAGCCTTTAACTTAGTCAACGTGCACGTGACATTCTTGAATAGACTACACCCAACCCACATAATATGTAATTCATGACTTGAAAACAGATTCCCAAATGGCAACATTTTGGAAACTTGTTTTCCTTGAACATGCAATTTTTTGAAAACCCTTTCATTTAGCAATTCACAATTCATCATCAAAATTTCATACACCAAAACATGTAGCAATTTCACAAATC
>JAOTIZ010000006.1:27332443-27342542 GCA_027123425.1 Erythroxylum panamense | reverse complement strand
CTCGTGCGGCGCGGACTCGGATATCACCCACGATATCGGGTTCAGGTCCTACGGGATGGGGGTGCTACAATATAGCTTTGGTAATAGCTAGTTCTTAGCTTCAATGGCTATTTTAGGTCCCAAAACACTCTCAAAAGGTATTTTCTCACTAGTTTTAGCATCAAGAATATTTTGAGTGTCCTATACACACATTTCTAAGCATTTCTCAATCATTTAAGCATTCATTGTCTCATTTTGAGTGTCTGAACCTTTTGTGATTATTAAAGTATCCAAGTGAGCAAGTTTGAGTTGTAAGCTATTTTTGGAGTGTGAGACCATTGTATTGGGTTTACCTAAAATTGGTTTAAGCTTCCTTTTTACCATTGAAGAAAGATAGAAAAGGACGTTCCTTTTTTCTAAAATAAAAGATTGTATAAAGGGTATTTTTCATCTTGAAAGAAGAATTATAGTAAAAATCCAAGACAAATCTTAGCAATGTAAATAGGCAAGAATTGTTTGCTGAACCAATATAAATCGATTTGCCTTTTTCTTTCCTTAATTTTTTACTTTGTTGTTTACAAGCATAATTAAATTCATTTACTTTTATTTTATTCTTGTATTTGGTAAGCTATTTTTGGGGTGTGTGATACATAATTTAAATAAACCCAGCACAATTTGTTAACATTGTTGTATAAGTTAGTATGCTTTAATTAAAATACCGAATTCACCTAATTCATACCCTGCAAAGGTTATAATGGCTTACTTAGGAGCATCTTCATTATCCTTTAACTAAGAGGGTCAAAACATTAGTGGAGCCCTTTTCTTTAATATAAATGACTTCCTTTACTAGAAAACAAGAATGAAAATTTCTTGATCACTAAAAATTTTAATTTATAGGAAATTATTTCAATTTTTCCATACATTCCCACTAAAATTATAAATAATATAAAAGTTCCTAAGTTGAAAGAGTAATGAGATCCCAAAACAAAATATTAACCTCTCTATATAGTAAAGTTGTCCATATTTTGTTTTGTTCATTGGAAAGAAATGAATTCTATAGAGCACCTACGTATGAATAGCTCATGAAATTTGTCATACACTAGAAGTTACTTATGAAGGAACAAACCAAGTTAAGGAAAATAAAGTTAGCATGCTAACTCACCAATATGAATTCTTCTAAACGAAACATGATGAAAGTATTTCTAGTATGTATACTAGATTTATTGATATTATGATTGCTCTTAAGGGCCTTGAAAAGACCTATATTAATGTTGAAATTGTGAGAAAGTTGTCTAGGTCAATACCGAAAATATAGGAAGCTAAAATGATGGTTATACAAGAAGCTAAAGACCTAAAATCACTACCATTAGAGGACCTTATTGGTCTCCTTTTACATATAGAATGAGGCTCTAGAAAATGCAAGAAGAAATAACACTTCTGGAAAAAATAGCATTTAAAGTCTTAAAGAAAGAATCAAGTGACAAGGAAGAGATATCATTTAGTGAAACTCCTTAAAAAGAAACGATTAAAAAAGTTGTAAGATGGATTCAAAATGTAAATCAAATAATATTATTTGCTTTGAATGTAGAAAATTCAGACATATGAAGCCTCAATGCCCTCTCCTCAAAGAAAGCGACAGGTATGAAATAAATGACTATAAGGAAAAGAGGGAAAAAGGTAAAAAGAAGGTACTCAAATCCTCCACTTAGGATGACATAAGTGACACCAAAAGTAAACATTCGGAAGGAGAAATAGCTTACATGTATTTCATGGCAAAAGTTGTAATGAGGTACTCTCTAACTTTAATTCATGTGATAATGATAATAGTAACATCAATTTGACATATGATAAACCTTTTTACGATCTTAAAATCAT
Organism: Erythroxylum panamense; assembly: GCA_027123425.1. Taxonomy (NCBI): domain Eukaryota; kingdom Viridiplantae; phylum Streptophyta; class Magnoliopsida; order Malpighiales; family Erythroxylaceae; genus Erythroxylum; species Erythroxylum panamense. Next base: position 27,340,688 of record JAOTIZ010000006.1, on the reverse strand, counting down.
GAACATGAAAAAGAAAAAAGATGTCTTCCAAACTCAAAGAAGTTCAAAAGAATCTAGATGCATGCATGAGTGAAAAATGAAAAGAAAAAGAGTGAATTGCATAACATCAAAGCTTCTAAAGTTGTAGCCATAGTGGATAATCATGATTTAGACACTTTAAAGCATAAGAGTGAAGAATTGAAGAAGGAAGTTGATTCTCTCAATGAACACATTCAATAAAGGAAGTGAGAAACTAGAAAAACATGTTAGGAGCTTAGAATATTTCTAATAATAGGCATGTAATCGGATAGTCATGAGAACGTTTCCAACACCAAAACCACTTTTATCAAAGGAAGGAATTTACATAGTGGAGAACCAATGATTAAGATGACAAATGAACATGGAGCATCCACATCTAAGAACATTTATAGTAAATATGGACACATTGATATGGTAAATACAGAAACGTTGATAAAATTTTCTTTTCAAAACAAAGGACAATGAATAAATCCTTAAGCAAGTGAGTTGAAAAGAAGAAAGAGACTAATAACTAAAGACCAAGCTCATTTGGGTACCTAAAATACATTAATTGGATTTTTCTGTAGTTCTTTAAGAAAAGAGGAACAAAATGTACATGGATAGTAGATACTCAAGACATAAAATCAGTGGCATCCTAATTTTCAACTTTTAAAGACAAATGGAGGATTCATCACTTTTGGAGATAATGCTAAATGTAAGATAATTGGCATTGACAAAGTTGGTAAGAAGACTAGAAAATTATTGATAATGTACTATTAGTTGATGGATTGAAGCATAACTTATTAAGTGTGAGTCAATTATGTGATAAAAGGCTATAAATATGCTTTAAAGAGAGATTACACATTGTATCTAGAGTAGTTGACAATAGATTGCATTTTTTAGGGGAAAAAAAGAAGGAAACATATGCAATTGATCTTAATGACTTTTTTAACCAAGATATAAAGTGTCTAATTTCTATTAGTTAATGTGCATGGATTTGGCATAGGAGACATGGACAAGAAAACTGTTGGGCACTGTTTCTGGAGCCCAACTCTTGCTCTAATACTATAACTGTTGGGTACCGTTTCCGTAACCCAACTCTTGCTTTGACACTATAACTGTTAAGTACCATTTCTGGAACCTAACTCTTACTCTGATACCATAACTATTGGGTACAATTTTCGAAACCTAACTCTATCGGAGCTCTACAGTTCGAGATATAGGTAAAATACCAAAGCATGTTCAGTAAACAACCAATTCATGCTCTTCCAATCAATTTCCTCACTTTATCTCCATCAATATTTGTCAAATCAAAACCAAAAGCTACCAATTTTTATGGAGAGATAGAAAAATGTGTTAGAAATCCATTGCTTCAATAATTACTTCATTTCGAGGTCGAATGATGAAGTTATGGCTAAAAGATTCATACATGTTTATATCCCCAATCATATTGTATCTATCTTGGGAGAATTCACATAAATTTCTCTATAAATCTTAGATTGAGGTTATTCTTAGACGGTTTGAAAGAATACTTCTAGATCTACAACTTTCATAGGAATATAAAGACAGATTCTACCTCTAAAAGGGTCAAAAATGCAAATTTCCTGAACCTGTCCCGTGAATGTTCGTTTAACAGACATACATGTCCGCCCAACGGACATAGACGAGCTTGAGAGCCATTTTTCACCGGAGAAGGTCCGTTTAATGGACCTAATGTCCATTTCCATTAAATAGACATTCCCTGGGCTAGGGGTGTTTTTACACCCGAGAAGGTCTATTTAACGGACCTGAAGTCCGTCTAACGAACTTTGGTGATCTAAACCTCTTTCCAAAGTCTCTCCAAAGGTTCCTACATCCATTCTAATATCATATTCACTCATAATCTTCCCAAATTTACTTCTTCTAATGTAATATCACTTCTTAAACATTCAATTACCAAAATGATTTCATAAATCTCCCAAATCTCAGCTCAAATGATTCATCACATACAACAAATTCTCATCTTTCACCATAGTTGTTATGATATATATCCAATGAAGTATTATCACTTATAATGCTCATATCTCTCAACTCCAATATCCAAAATTTACATACTTTATAGCGTTGGAAAGATAAGAGGATAAGCTACAACTATCTAGAAGGCAATTTTGCCTAATTTAGCCTAGATTAATCCAATTTTTCTCCTAAATTTAGAACACAATTTCTATCTTTCCTTTCCATAATATATCTCACTTATATGTAACAACAATTTGTATTCAAATTTGTATTCAAAATTTCTCATCTCAATTGATAAATTCTCTAAGTGTACCTAAGTCCAACTTAACCTAATCCTTAATTAATTCATATTTCAACTCCACCTCATCCATACCCAATTTCACATTTCAATTTGACAATCATCCATACACAAATTCATATTTCAAACTGACAATCGTCACAAATTCATCTTTCATTAACATCATAAAACAATAGTTTACAAAGCTTTATTGGCATTTCAAGCCACAATACATTAATGTTCCAAAATCCCCAAATTACACAAGATAATTGAATAATAATTGGTCATAATGCAATTACAGCCTTGTTTTACATAACTACTTTTAAACAAAACAAAACATGCAAATCTGGAGTAATGTCTTGACTTTCTTTCACTCGGTTTCTTGCTCATCACCTAAATAGGGGAAGGAGAGTGGGGGTGAGCTTAAAAGCTCGTGGGTAATAAGTTTATAATCTATAAACAAGCAAAAATCATTGAAATGTTCATTGTCATAGAAAATTCTTGTTGAATCATAAAACACATGTTTCTCAAAATTCTCGTCATGTACTCAAATTCACAACCAACACAATTTATGCATTCTTCAACTTGTTCACAAATCATAAACACATAAGCACTTCAGATTGGTTTGGGCAGATCCATAAACATGATGAACTACACAATTCTATATAATGGTCTTGTGTAGTCGTAAACTTGAGAGAGTCCATGAAGGAGCTCTATGCCACTAGCAAGCAGGCGGGAGAAGCCTTAACTTGGTCAACATGCACGTGACATTCTTGAATGAACTACACCAAACCGACATAACATGTAATTCATGACTTGAAAACAAATTGCCCAAATGGCAACATTTTAGAAACTTGTTTTTCATGAACATGCAATTTTTGAACCCTTTCATTTAGCAATTAACAATTCATCATCAAAATTTCATACACCAAAATATGTAGCAATTTCACAAATCATTCAAAGAAATAAAAGCAACATTTATGAGGTAATTGAAATCATTTTATTCTCTTACTTTAAAAGGAAACATTTATGGCTCATTACTCAATTATAAACATGAAACCTACTTTAAATTTCCTTGCTTAATACTTGCTCAAATAGACCTCGCCCTTGCTCTTCTTTCCTTCCTTGATTTCCTTCATCAAAGGCAAAATCTACCATTCAATAGGAATTCCAATTGGAGAACCCATAACACATATTCACTAAAATTGATCATAGAATTTTTAAACCCATTCATTTCTTAAGCTATATGAACCAAAACTCTCTCAAAAATCTAAAATATTAAGATCAAGCTTACCTTGAATTTTCACCAAATGAAGAGTTTGTTGGCTCTAATGGAAGCTCTCATCTTCTTCTACCTTTTTCCCTTCTTGCATAACTTCAAAATCACTCCTTAGGACTAAGAAAAATCAAAACCTAGCTTTTCTTCTTTTGCTCTCCTTTCTTTCTTCTCTACGACTCTCTCTTCTTTCTCTCCTTTCATTCATGTTTTTGTTTCTTCCTTAAAAGCCAAACAACACGTCTTATTTCAATTATGTCATTAATGATTGAGAAATGTCCAATTTGCCCTTCCTTCAAAGCCTTAAGACTTTAATGCTTAAGTGATCTTCCCAAAATGCCCTCATACATATATACTCTTACCATTTAATTCAACTAAACCATATTTTAAAATCCCACTAACATTAACATAATAATTAACTCCAAATAAAAATAATTAATTTAGCAAGACCTCAAAATTATTTAAATCATGCCTAACTCCTTCAAAAAATCTAAGCCTTTTCTGATAAAGTAATTGAAGGAATTTGATAACAATTCCTTCTAGAAAAATGTTCCTCATTGTCTTACTTTTCTAATGACACCAAAATAATTCAATTTGGTTCAAAAATCTGAAAGTTAAATCCCAAATATTTCCAAACTGTTCTTATACTGAAATAGTATTTTGTGCTCAATTCCCATCAGAAAATTGATATTCTTAAAGACTGAATTAAAACTCAATTTTGTTAGACAATTTGTAGCACTATGCCTCTAGTTTACTCTAAATTAAAAATTCTCTCATTTGGATAACTAGAGAAAAAGTTATGGTTAAAATACTGAAGCATACTCAGCGAACATGTTTCAACTACATTTTCTAGCTTATGACTTCCAATATTTCACATACAATTGTTCTAACTTCCAAGAAATGTTTGGGGTCCAACAGTCGCCTCCATGTTATCATCTTTTCTGACTATCTAAAAGATCTGGTAGAGGTGCATGCAAGGGCACCAAGTTTGTGTTTAGAGCTGAATAATTAGAATTGAGGTTTCTGTATTTTTTTTTCATATTGGTGCTTTTGCATTTTGTGTGCTTTGTGGTTATGCAATTCACTTTATCCCTGTTTGGAATAGGCAAATGTTTTGTTTTGAGACCAATAAATAGCGAATCATCGACTTTAGATCACTAAAATATAGATTTGCATAACCAAGTGGATGTTTCAGGACACTCCATGAGCTGCGTAAGGGATCTAATTTGTCTCTGTGAATTGTCCTGGTGACCAGTGCATTGGCAGTGTTTGCATTGAGGGAAATTAAATTTTCAAAGGTAGTTTTAACTGATGAGTGAATAATTTTATTGTTTGACTACTATATCAAATGTTCTAACTATCTCTTGTTTCACTGAACACTTTCCAGATATTTTGCAATATAACATCCAGTTTATTTTGAGCATTGCATTGCTTTAAGTACTTCACTAGTGGAAACTTTTAACAAGAAAGAGCATATTTACCAGTTATGCCTTAAACTATTCCATTGCAGATTTTAGAGTTGTTTAAAAGTGATGTTGATATTTGCTAATAGCTAGTAAATATATTAGCAAATATCACTCATTGGTGTAGCATAAAACCTTGTTACAGACTATAATCACTTACAATATGCTTTTGATTGAGTTTTGCTATTCAGTTTGAGTTCTTTGGTAAAGATTCAATTTGATACGAAAACCCAGCTGAGGTTGAGGTTCCTGTGTGTAAGGCTATTGAGCAGTTTTGGACTGGTAAGTGATGGTGGTTAATGTTGGTCTGAATGTTGATTAAATTTGGAGCTAATGGGAAAGTGTTTGTTCCTTTTTCAGGTAAAAAGCAAATTGATGATCTTTTTGACAAGTTGGATATAACTAAACTGAATGCTCACCTTAAGGAGCTCATGCTTGGCCTGACAACAAAGGTTAACTGCACATACAATGCATTAATCACCTTGGATGGATAGGTAATTTCCATTCTGGGACCTCTTGGCTGCTCATAAATCAATTGGTTATTTTTTAATGTGTAATTAGTTATTTGTTCCTTTCAATGTTACGAGGCGTTTGTTATTGCAGTACTGTATTTAAGATGGATATATAGATATTGCCTATTTTTGATCAGGATGACTAGATTATGAAATCAAGTAGTCTGCTGAGTTCGCAATTATATCCTTTTCATATTGATTGTTTTAGTAGTATCACAAGTGCTTTTTGATTTGCTGGCTGATGCTATATGGTTAAACATTTTGAACTATAAATTGCTTGGAATACCAACTTAAGTTCGAGGTTTTGAAAATGTTTAGTGTTTTATCCACATATTTGGTTTTCAATTTGTACGTGTGCATATTATAGCGTAAAATGCTGCTGTTATTTGTGTCTCATTCAATTTTCCTGAATTTTTTAATGTTCTGTTTATCATCCTTTGTTCCCTTCTAATGTTCTTCACGGAATAACAACCATGGAGTTTCCAAGAACCTAAAAGTGTGATTAAACGAGAACACCCCTTAATGCAGAGCTTCACTTCTAAGATTGCTGCAACCCAAATGAACAATCAAGCCAGCAATGGTTGTCAGTGTGATTATGGGAATCAGCAACAATAGTATCAGTCTATTAGAGAGCAGAAAAGATCGGAAGATGGATACAACTGGAGAAAATATGGTCAAAAACAAGTCGAAGGAAGTCAAAATCCGAGAAGCTATTACAAGTGTAAATATCCCAATTGCCTAACAAAGAAGAAAGTTGAGAGGTCTTGTAACATCCCGTTACCGATGCGAGGGGCATTTTGGTAATTGTGATAGGATAGAAATTTTTACTGCATTTACTCATTGAGTAATATTTTGGCCTCTAATTTTTGAGGGATAGATCATTTTGCACATGCATATGCTTAGTGACATGCATTCATGATTTTTCCGGCATTTAATTGTGATTATGTTTTGAATCGTAAATTTTGAGATAATTATGTTAGATATGATTTATTGGGAATTAAGGGATAATTTGAATGGAGTAGTTGAATTGGAGTGTCTTATGAGTGACTGCCAGTGTATAGTGGTCCATAGGAAATTTTCTGGAAATTCGGGAGAAAATGCCCGGACCGGAAATTTTTGAGTGACAGACCGATTGACCGTAGGGTATCGAAAGAATGGCCCAATGGCAATGGAAAATTTAGATTTGTGAGTTTAGGAATTTTTGTGATGAGCCATTGGAATTTAAAGACTGAAATTAGATGAATTTGAGGACTATAATTTATAGGTTTAAATCTACCCCCTTTATATTTATACCTTAGGTTTGCATCTAAAAAGGCATTTCCTCCTAGGGCAAAATTTCCTCTTCTCTTCGTTGGTGATTTCCGATTCTTTCCCCTTGGTGCGTGACCTTCGATTTTGCTTGTTGCTTCTTCCCTTGTGTATGATCTAGCTTGTTGCGTGAGGAAAATAGAGAGGGTAGAGTTTTGAGGTTGAAAATCGGTGTTGGAGCTTGTTGGAGGATTTTCGGACATTTGAGATTTTGGGGCTTGATTGGTAAGTTTTAATGGTTAATGTTGATATTTATTGTTGTTTGATGTATTAATGAGTTTAAATGCTAGAGATGTGGGTAGTTGAGTGTGTTTAATGCTGGGTTTTAGAGAGATTTAGGGTTTGAGTTTGTCGGAGAAGAAGGAGGAGAGCCCGCGCGCCACGACCTGCACGCAAGCCTCGCCGCGACGAATACGCATTCGTTCGCCGCGGTGAGCGTGCTGTAGGACGCCGCGGCGAGCTCTCAGCATGTGACGCCGCGGGGAGTAACTCGTAGGCGTCGCGGCGAGGAGCAAGTGAAGTGTTCGCCGCGGCGAGCGTCCCTTTGTGCGCCGCGGCGAGAGTCCTTAGGCCACAGCGAGGGACAGAATGTTGAATGGGTTGTTTTAGTTTTTGAGGCATAACTTTTGGTGTAGACCTCCAATTAAGGCGATTCTTGATTCGTTATGAACTAGAGAAAGAGGTCTACAATTGTAGCAAAGATTGAGAGTTCGAATTTTATCTCGCAGGATTTGCAATTACCAAAAGAGAGTCAATTTCAGTTCCGAATGCAATCTAAGAATTTTATATGGATAAGTAGGGTTTTAATTGGAGATGTATGAAATTGATGGATGCTATTGATCTAGTAAATAGTGAATTTTGGTTGTGAGGCAAGACATAGCGGAATTGGAGTATAGCACCGGAAAATCATGAACATGCATCGTACAGCTTTGAATAAGACATGTGCATTATCTAATTTCTTTGATTGAGCATCTAGTGATAAGAATTTGTTTAAATTGTTTTAGAGGCACCGTTGGATCGTCAGTCCACGGATATTGCTGGGACTTCCAGGCAGTAGCTCAGAAGTTACAGGTGAGTAACCTAGCTGGTTCCTCAATCTTTGTGTGTTAAACGTTCTATAAATGTGTGAATTGTTTGCCAATGTGAGTGTTTGCAATTGTGAAATAGATGTGCTGAAATTATGAGTAAATGTTCTGAATGCGGTAAATAGAATTGAGTGATATATACATATATTTGATTGTGCAAGTGTGAGTGCATGCTAGGCATGATTATAATCGGTAATTAACAGTTGTGACTGGAGCAATTAGTGATCAGAGCTTTAAGCTCGATTATCAGTGAAAGGGCCTAAGGCCGAAAGGGAATAGTGCATACCCAGAGGGCTCTCCTATCCCTAATGTGAGCGGGCAGTAGTGCATAC
>JAOTIZ010000006.1:27301998-27314835 GCA_027123425.1 Erythroxylum panamense | reverse complement strand
AGAGTACCACGTATGTGGATATTAGGTTACTCAATCTAGTGAAATAAAGAGAGTATAGTGACGAGTTAAAAATGGAGGTTTTGACTGAGTGACGTAGCACGCCACCTTCGCAGGGCACGGACTCGGATATCACCATCGATATCGGGTTCGGGTCATACGAGAGTGGGGTGTTACAATTCGTCCATTCAAAATTTATTTTGAACATTTTGTAAACAATCAATTTGGATTTTTGGTGAAAACATTAGGGTCTAATTTACTTTTTTTTTCATAAAAGCCTCAATAAGGTATCAAGATTAAAAATAAAAACTTAACATTGTTGATCTCTATAAATGCTCCAAGCTTGGATTTTCAAAAACTCTCCTTCCTGTAGAAGTCACTAACTCTACTCTCAACACATTAATTACATTTTAGGCAAAAGAGAGAAATTTTAAGTTTTGAGGGAATAATTAGTAGTAGTGAGTTATGCACATGCCAAACATAGAGGAGAAACATGATAATTTAGGTGCTCTTTAGAGTTTTTAGCATATGGATTCTTTGCTTTGGAGCAATATTATCCCCCTACCACTAAACGTTCTAATATATCTTCAAACTGAGTGAAAACTAAAATTTTAATTCCTTTGAACAACATGTAATTGGTATGGAACATATAAATTCTATATGCAAATCCCCAAATAATTGGTCAATTAATGCAAAAATGCATAACTTTATTTTGAGAAAATGAACATGAGCTATACATTTTTCATCAAGCTAGAAATCTCTACTTTTAATATTACATACATACAAAAATATAATGTTTAGCACCTGTATACATAACAAAATCTATAATCTGAGAGATCCTTAACCAAAATTGATAAAGACAACAACATTTATAAAACCTTTGATTGGGGCTTTGATATACTTGCTTAGTTATTTTTAGGTGGGTGGGACTTTGGTCTATTATAATCACCCTTAATGATGTGATACCAACCAAAATTTAACCTATAGTATTAGAGCTCTCGTTAGTAGACTTATGTTTTACATTCAAAGCTCGCATTGTTGGAAGCCATTTGATTTTGTCGATTGTAGTTGATGTTTTGGTTTATTAAGCAACAAAATAAACATGGATGTAAAGTAGTTAAAGAGTCCTCCTAGTTTCCTGTTGGTTTACATTAAGTTACTGAGAGTCCTTTTAGTTTCTCATTGGTTTACGTTAAGTTGTTAAGAGTCCTTAGCTAAGTTTGTTGTAACTTATTTCTTGTACAACCTATTTAATAGGCTACGCTTTGGGTTAATTATACACACTTGATCTGTAAAATCAAAGTATGCTTATCTTCATATTTTGTCTTTCAATTTCTAACATGTGGTATTAGGGCCAAAATCTGAGTAGCATGTCTGGACTTTTCCACTGGGAACACCTTCTTGGATTGTTTTTTAGGAACACATGCCTCAAACATCTTTTCTAATAGTGAAATTTTAGGAAAATCTATGACCATCTCTTTACTCTTCAGTAGTTGCAGTTCTTTAATATTTAGATGCCTGCACCTTAGGTGTCATAACTTACTATTCTCGAATGCTGTGTTTATCATGGCTATATGTTTTGAAAAATTGAGAAGGAACATTCAGTTTGGTGTCGTTTGTGTAACTGTAAGAATTTCACCTGTAGCTTTCTTCTTCAACACACATTTATTATTATCAAATAATACTGAATGTCCAAATTTAATCAACTATCCTAAGCTTATGAGATTATGAGCCAAACATGGAGAAAAATGCACATTCTTGATGATTTTGTGTGGTTACCTAATGGAACAATTGTTGTACCTCATCTTTTAATTTGAAGTTGCTTGTTGTCCCTAAGACGAACCAATGATTTTATTGATTCATCAAGGTCTTTAAACTTAGATTTGTCTTCTATCATATGATGTAAGCAACCACTATCGATATACCACAATTCCTTGCTAGATTCGCTAGTGTTTGATGAATCCATGAACAAGTAGTCATCTTGTTCATCGCCTTCTTTTGCAAACTTAGCTTCCTCCGATTTGGTCCAACAAAATTTGTCTGACGGCATACTTGTTACAATAAGAGTAGTGGAGAGAATTGTTGTGTCCTTGACCTTGGCCTCGATAGTTTCCTCTACCCCTTCCTCTCATGTGTTGAATAGAGGAATCTAGCTCCCCTTTTGTCTGAAAAACCTTTTCTTCTTCTCCAACAAATGACCTGTTAATTCTTGCTTCATGGGCTTGTAAAGACTCATTTAGTTCATCAAATGAAAAACTTGATAAATACTTAGACTATTCAATAGTCGCAACCATATGATCAAATTTAGGAGTCAAGCTTCTTAGAACTTTAACCACCATAATTTCAACTCTAATTTTGTCTCCATACGATTGCATTTGGATCACAACTGCAGAGACTTGTTTCTGAAATTTCTCGTACTAACTCTTTGTTATTTATGCAAAGAGTATCAAAATCCTTTTTAAGTGATTGCAGTTTGACGGTAATTACCTTCATGGATCCTTGATACTCTATTTTTAGGATCAAGCATGCTTGCTTTGCGATTGTAGATGTAGTTATCCTTGAGAAAATGACCTCATCCATTGATTGCTAAATAAAAAAGAGGGCCTTTGCATCACACTTCAAATTGTCCTTATGGGAAGTATCATCGTCACTTATTTCTATATAGCCAGACTGGACGAAGTCCCAAAGGTCCTGGGACTTAAATAGTGTTTTCATCTTAATAATCTAGAATTCATATGAATCACGGTTATTTGCAGTTGGGATATATTAAGAGATACATATTGATCTATGTGGTCCAATAAGGATCAAATCATTAGCAAGAAGTAAATACTTTTTGTTATTCACCGATGACTATAACAAGATGAGTTGAGCTTATTTTTTGAACCTTAAGTCAGAGATTTTTGAGTTTTTCAAAAATTAAAGGCATTAGTAAAAAAACAAAGTCAAATGAACTTGAAGACATTACGAATGGACCGTGGAGTTGAGTTCACGTCAAATGAATTTATTGTTTCTTGTTGTAGTTGTTGTTTTAGTTTGTTAAGTAGCAAAATAAATGTGGATATCAAGTAGTTAAATAGTCCTCCTAGTTTCCTATTACTTTATGTTAAGTTTTTGGGAGTCCTTCTAATTTGCTGTTGGTTTACATTAAGTTATTAAGAGTCTTTAGCTAAGTTTGTTTTAACTTCTTTCTTATACAACCTATTTAATAGGCTAAGCTTTGGGTTAATTATATACATTTGATATACAGAATCAAGGTATGCTTATCTTCATATTTTGTCTTTCAATTTCTAACTTATGGTATCATATCCAAAATCTGAGTAGCACATCTGGATTTTCCCACTAGAAATGCCTTCTTGGCTTGTTTTCCAAAAATAAATCCATCTTATATCTTTTCTAGCGGTGCAATGTTAGGCAAATCTTTGACCATCTCATTGCTATTCAGTAGTTGCAGTACCTTAATATTTAGATGCTTGTACCTTAGGTGTCGCAGCTCACTATTCTTGACTGCTTTGCTTACCATGGCTACATATTTTGAAAAATTGAGAAGGAACATTCAATTTGGTGTCAATTATGTAACTATAAGATTTTCACCTATAGTTTTCTATAAGATTCTGGTCATACATCTCATACATAATATATATCAAATATACGCAGTGGAAAATAAAACAGAACCTCAAAAATCAGATCTATTCATGCATATAGATATAAAAAACAAAAACATGAAATGTAAGATGTTTACATACTTTTCTGACAATCTTCTTCGTTCTTTAATCTTCTCTGCGTTGGGTTATCGTAAACTATAATGATCAACGTATACCGTCTCCAATGAAGTCCACATGAAGATAGAAGGATGAAACCTCATTAGGAGATGACTAGAATTCTTTCTTTGTGCTAGCAAAGACAAGTACTCTTGTGAGAATTAGAGAGAAAAAGAGTATGTGTGTTAGAAAAAACCTTTCTTTCACTTGTTCCTTAAACAAAATTCATGAAAATCATTTCTATTTTCTGCACCATTTGGAGTTCCATAATCCCATCACTAATGGAGAATTATGGGAAGTTAATGGTCATGCATAGCATGCATTAATGGAAGTTATGGGAAGTTAATGACCATGAATATCATGCATTAATGGAAGTTATGAGAAGTTAATGACTATGAATAACATGCATTAATGGAAGTTAATGACCATGAATAACATGCACTGATAGAAGTTTTAGGAAGTTAATGACCAAATTGACATCTAACAACACTTGTTTCTAATCCATGCAATGTTTTCTACCACGATCATATAGCGATATAATCTTGAAACAGTCTCTCATATCTTGAATCACCATTCAAGACTATTATACTCATCATTTGAATCTCCTATGTGTGTGACCCATTAGGTTCCCAGTTATGTTGGCTATTTGAATTAACATTTAATTCAAGTAAGTCAAGAGCGGTATCTAACAACACTCATGACTCCTAATTGATCGGAAAGTCAGTGGTTTGACTACAAACCTTTCCATAAGCAATGTTGCCATGCAATTCATCCTTTCACCATCTATACCCCACTTGGCTCAGAGTATGGTCAAAGTGTCAACTCCCACTAGATTGACTACGTCACATCTAGTCCAAGTGATATTAGATCTTGTCTTGAGGATCTCATTACTCTATGTATCATTGAAGACTCACTTCATAAAACATATCTGCTTTAGCCAGAGACTCCCGAGTAATGACCCTAAAAAGAGGGCATAGGTATCATCTCCTTCTACTAGGAGTTGTGAATCCTTTATTGGTTACTCAATTAGCTCCGAATACCTCAAGCTGTACCCAATCACCACCCTATGAGTAACCCCTGAAAGGCACTGATGAATGGATTCAAAGCACATGATTAGTATCTGAGATATTCTTGAGTACCTCAAGTCAAAGGAAACTTGCACCATTGCTATGATGAGACTATCATTGACACTGAAATAGAATATTCATATGATTGTCTCATAGTAGGTTAATCCAATATACTTACTACTCCTAGTAAACATCCACATGTTAACTTTAGATAGCTCATGTCTATGGCTTATGAGATCTATAGCTTGATCCAATCAAGGAGTATAACATGTGCTAGTCTATCCGAATTAATGATATCTCATCTCATTAATCCTATGACTAGAGAAAGTTTAGATAATAACATAATTACATATGATAGGAATCTCATTATCATGATCTCATTATGATTTCCTCCATGCGATGTTTTGTATCAAGGACTTCATTAAATCAATTTAAGATCAACATCAAATCAATAAATGCATGAACATCAAAATAATGAAAAATGCCTTTATTAATCATAAAATGATTTGTATAATAAGCGCTAAAGGTGATTGCCTTTAGATCACTTCTCTAACACTTTCTTCTTCACCACACATTTATTAGTACCAAATAATATTGAATATCCAAATTCAATTGGTATCAAAGTAAAATCGATGAGTTCTTCCATAATAATTGTTTTGAAAGAAGTATGCATAAATGTACTTTGTATGCCAAGAAGCAAGGTACAGATCAATTTGTGGTAGTAAGCTTAGACCAAGATTTCATCACATCTTATATTTGAGTTCTAAAAATCTATGAAAAGCATGTTTGATATGACTGATCTTGGAAAGTTAAGATATTTTTTGGGTTTAGCAGTTACTCAAACAAATGATGGAATCTTCATGAAATAAAGGAAATATGCAGAGGACATGTTAAAAAGCTTCAACATGTTAAGGTGTAAAACTACTGCCACTCTGATGAATGCTAATGAGAAGTTATGCTCAGGTGATGATACTGGAATAGTGAAGGAAATATACAGAAGTTTAGATGATCGACTTCCTTACTTGACACATTCTCTTTTAGACATGAGTTTCTCAATTGGTGTTCTTTCTTAATTCATGCATGAGCTAAGTAAGCATCATTTTGGAGTTGCAAAAAGAGTATTATATTACCTTGGTAGCACTAAGGATTATAGCATTTGGTTTCATGAAGCTCATATTTTTACTTTTAAAGGTTATAGTGACAATGATTAGGCAGGTTCATTAGAGGACAAGAGAAGTACAATAGGAAGTTGTTTTTTTTTTTCCTTGGAACAACTTTGGTATCGTGAAGTTCAAAAAAACAAGCAACTGTGGCCCTTTCCTCAATAGAAGTAGAATGTGTAGTTGCTACAGCTACTACTTGTCAAGCAGTGTGGCTACAAAGGCTGTTTAATGACTTTGGTATGGAATAAAGTGACGCAAGAAAAGTGTTTTATGACATCAAATCAGTTGTCTTGCTCACGAAAAATCCAATCTATCATAGCTGGATTAAGCATATTGAATCAAGTGCTATTTCTTATAAGAATTGATGGTAAAAGGAGAAGTTAAACTGGAAAATGGCAAAACTGTGGAGTAGCATGCAAATGTCATGAAAAAAAGCTTACCATTCATGAAGCATCAAGAGCTTTGCACTCGTCTGGAAATCTCCAAATTCAAATGAAGGGGGAGGTCATTTCATTTTCTTTTTTTGGTTGTAGTTGCTTTTTTGGTTTGTTGAACATCAAAATAAATGTGGATATCAAGTAGTTAAAGTATCCTTCTTCTTTTTTTTTTTTTTGAGGGACGTATCCTTCTAGTTTCCCATTAGTTTACGTTAAGTAGTTAAGAGTCCTCGCGCTTAGTTTCCCGTTGGTTTATGTTAAGTTGTTGAGAGTCCTTAACTAAGTTTATTTTAACTTCTTTCTTGTACAACATATTTAATAGGCTAAGCTCTGTACACTTGATCTACATAATCAAAGTACACTTATCTTCATATTTTGTTGTCAATTTCTAATACACATCCTGCTATGATTATTGTTTCCTACTAAACGATCTGCACCAGATCTTTTCTCCATTAAAAGCTTCGTTTTGTGCTTGTTCTTTCTTTAATAAAACTCTTTCCAACTTCATTTTTTGCCTCCAATTTTTTTGCTTTTAACATGATCCTTTGAAGGAAAATATTCGATTCCCTGTTGAGGGGGTAATTTGCTTTAGAATAATAAATTCGCTGGATAACTAAAATTATATTCCTATGAACTTAAGTACATACCTTTTGCATTTTCACCAAACTATTTCCTGCCACTTCCAATTTCGTCACTTCCATCAACTGATATTTTGCTTGGAACTGCAAATTAAGCATTAATTTTGTATATAATGAATAGAAACAAATTAGATGAAAAGAAATGAATAACTACCTTAGATTTTGCGAGCACTTGAGTTTCCTGCATGTATCAGTAGGAATACAAGTAGAAGGATGACAAGCTTCATGGCCACTGTTTATGTCTTCCTTTCTTCCTCGGGTATGTTTGTTATCTGGCAAGAAAATAGAGGAACCATGTATAGTTTCACACGAGCTTTATGGATTCCAAACTTAAATAGGGTTCCAAGGCTATTGGTTGTCATCAAGCAGTCTATAGTCATGCATGATATACTGGAATTAGTCCTCCACCATCATAAGAGAAGAAGAAGAAGAAGTGGGCTTTTTCTTTTTGGGTATAAATTCGCACCAATGGGATTGCCATTGAGGTCCTTCTGGGCTCTCCAAGTTCTACATCCTTTGCCTCTCTCAATTCTTTTCCCTCTCCTAGTCTTCTTCTTCAACTTTGTAAAGAAGTAGTGGGTATTCTGTGCACTTCGATTGAAAATGTCTCTCCAGGGCATGATTCTACAAA
The DNA here is from genome assembly GCA_027123425.1 of Erythroxylum panamense. Taxonomy (NCBI): domain Eukaryota; kingdom Viridiplantae; phylum Streptophyta; class Magnoliopsida; order Malpighiales; family Erythroxylaceae; genus Erythroxylum; species Erythroxylum panamense. The sequence goes on along the minus strand of JAOTIZ010000006.1, from coordinate 27,307,144 downwards.
GTAAATATCACATTCAACGAAGGGATTAAAGGGATTGATTCTCCTTTCACCTTCTTCAACAAATAATCATTCACCAACTCCTAATCATCTAGAAACTTAAATCCAGGCGGAAGCCACATTGTTCCTAGAGATGAAATAGTAACAGAACCCAGAAATTAATTAACGTTGGTGGTAACGCAGAAATGGAGGAAGAATAGGAACGTTAGTGAAGAAATGAGATGGAGAAGCAAGAAAACGTTTTTCGGATTAGACAGGGCTGGACAAGGCAACTTTAGACAGATGATCCGGACTACATCACCTGATGAAGCTTCACAAATTTACACTACTTGAAAGATTGATAAACCCAAAAGATAAATAAATCTCACACCATATTTACCATTTAATTGGTTTTTCATTTTACACACACACACACATATATATATATATATATATATATAAATGCAATGCTTAAAGTATATTATTGCATCCGAATTTTGAAAATAAATTCGCAAAATTTTTTAATTACCTAAAATTGTTACACTTTTTGCAGTATAATTAAATCAATCAAAATTAACCTAGTGTGTTGAGAAATGAACATACATAATGATGATAGACCTTTATTCAGACAATACTTATTATTATTAAAAAATTGCAATAAACAGGGAATTGAAATAGTGTTATCTTTAATCATTACGTGTTTTGTGAGTTAGAAACTGTAATTATTACCATATTGTAATGAACACCACAGCTTAGGAACGATGGAAGAGATTGCAACCAATAGATACGATTGTGGCTATAACACGATACTTATACATAGTCTCCACGAAAGACGAAGAGCGAGATATTTTGGGTTGTTTACAAGAACTTCAAGGAATTAAATTACTATCAAGAAAAAAAAAAGAATAATCTATAGTGGACGCCCCATCCTCTGAATTATGTAAAAAAATTGACGTCACTCTAAGTTGAAATTGTTAAATTGGAGGATTTGCAAAGTAATAAACCATAATAGCCGTTGGACGAAGATTACGAAATATGCGCTTTACAAAATACAGCTGCCCAGTCGGATTAAATCTATATAATATGACATCAGCATTATACAGTGAAAGCTTAGCTGTGGAACAAGCACGAGTGAATTTACCATTTGCCTCACCAATTTTTGCCTTGTCACGAAAGTCATAAATCTATTTGTGCTGAGTTAAAGCCAGACTAGTTGCTAACCAACTTATATTTCTTCTAAATGTATTTCTTGTCAAACACATTCTCTTCCTCTATTTCTTCTAAAGTTACCAAATACCAAACATTACACCCATCAGCTACCATTCAAGTTGAATGCCAACAACCTTTTTTGTTTTTTGGCTAACTCAACTCATACCATTTTTATATGATCATTGTAAGAAGGTAAAGAAAGCTTTATATTTTTGTGTGTGAGTAAAACTATTACACAAGAGAGTATTTATGCCTGAATTTTCACAAGAATATACAAAAAGAATATATGTGGTAATTATCACATAAATGTACAACATATAACTAGTACATAAGGGAGTATTTATGCATGAATTTTACAAGATTATACAAAAGAATATATTTTGTAATTATCTTATAAATGCATAATGTATACCTTATATATTAACACCCCCCATCAAATCTATGGTACTAAGGAGTTACACATCTTGATTTTGAAAACAAGTACTTGAAATCATCGAGATGGATGAGATTTGGCGAAAATATTCATAATTTGTGATTATGATGAGGTAGGGACAAGTTGAACAATTCCTTGAGAAACATGGTGCCATCACCAATCTCAATATGTATGGTAAACTCATAAAAAACATCATTATGAGCAACTTGTATAATACTGTAATTATTGAAAAATAGAGTAGTTGCAAAAGATGAGGAAACACCCATATCTTGAAATAAACAACATAGCTAGAAGAGCTCAAAAGTTGTATCTGCAAGAGCTCCGTACTTTGCTTCCGTGCTAGATCGAGAGATAACTTTTTGTTGCTTACAATACCATGAAATAAAAGATATGCTAAGAAAAAACAATAGTCAGAAGTTAGGCATCCAGCAGTTAGATCTCTAGCTTAGCTATTATTACAGTATGTTTATATCTTTAATGGAGATGAATGGCAAAAGTGAAGACTATGAAAGAGAGCACTTCTAATATGCTAAAGGGTATGGAGAATAGTATAGAGGTGAGTGGTACGAGGTGCTGACATGAATTGACTGATGATATGAATAGTATGGGTGATATTAGGACAAGAAACAGTGAGGCATATAAGACTGCTAACTAATTATCAATAAAGAGTGTTATCATAGAGGAGAGTCCCATCAGTAGCAGAGGGATTAGCATTGGGTTCAAGGGAAGTGGTAGTAATCTTAGTGTTAGTGATGCCTAATTAAGAGCTAAGATCAACGACATATTTTACTTATGAGAGATAATAGCCAAATTCATCATAAGAAACTTCGACCCCCATAATATAACTCAAATTACCCAAATCCTTCATTTTAAGTTGTTGATGTAAAAATGATTTAAGAGTCAAAATAGCCTGAATGTCATTACCAATAATTATCATATTGTCAACATAAAGAAGAAGAAGAGTGTACTCTTAAGTCATTTTGTGAATGAATGACATGATTATAATAGCTAGATTGAAAACCAAGGAGGCCAATAGTGGAGCTAAATTTGGAAAACTATGCTTGAAAAGCTTGTTTCAGTTTATACAAGGCTTTGCGAAGTCAACAAACCTCATAGGGTGGATGATCATAGCCAGGTGGAGGTTACATGAACACTTATTCTGTAAGATCATTGTTAACATCCATCTGGAATAATGGCCAATTCCTGCTAGCATCAACTATTATAAGACTACGAACTAATGTTAAACGTGGTACAGGAGAAAATGTCTCGCCATAGTCAATACTATAATATGGAGTAATTTTTTTAGTAATTAGTCGAGCTTTTATTGCTCAATTGATCCATTAGCTCAAATTTTAACCATTGACATCCAACAACATACTTCCCTAAAGGTAAATTGACTATGTCCTAGTTATTGGTGTTAGCAAGTGCCTATAATTCTTTTTTCATTGCTTATTACGATAGAGGACCAAAACTTGCCTAGCAATATGTGCTAGGTTTATACAAGGAGATTATAGTAGAATAAACATGAAAATCTCAAAGATGAATAGAAGGTTGACTTACTCGATTGGTATAAAAAAAAGTAAGTTAGGTTATAGAAGGTTCTGATGATTGGATGGATAGTGAGGAATCATCTGAAGAAGGTGATGGTTTGACAATTAGTGAAGATATGATAGGTTCAAACATACGTTATGTCAAGCTATTAGAATTGTTAGATGATCTTATAGAATAAGTGACAAGAAATAAAAATATAGTGGAATCAAAGAAAATTTGACAAGAAGGTTCATTGACACAAAATTTTAAAATGGATGAGAACACCCTAATTTCTCAAAAGATCATATGCGAAGAAATATGAAGTCTTTATGAAAAAGGATCCCAACAACTACAACCTCTGTGTTCTATCCCATACCCTGGGAAATAATATTTATGTGGTTGTAGTATGATATATTTATTTGGTTCTAGTGTAATATATTTATATGGTTCTTGAAGAACAAAATAACTGCCAAAGCATATGAGTAGGAATATGGTTGATAGTATACACAGTTATAATAGCAGCTTCTCCCTAAAAGGTTTCCAGACCAAAAAAATGAAAGGAGAAGAGTATCAAGTATATATTTATTTGTTCACAAAAATTTAATTTTGCAAGAAATTTGAATTTGAATCATGCTTGCAAAGCGAGAATAAACATGAAATATTTTAGACCTTTGATGTAAGAGGTAAATCTAAATGCATTCAGAGAAATCATCAATAAAGATCACATAATATCGTAAACATCCTATAATGTCATGAGGAATAAATCCACAAATGTTATAATGAATTAAATCAAAAGGTACCCAAGAAATAAAATCACTATTAATAAAAGGTAAAGTATGATTTTTGGAAAGTTGCATTAGCTACAATCAAATTTTCTTTTTTTGACTTGACATAAAGAACCACTAGAAATTAAAGATTCAAGTCTAAAGTTAGAAAGATGTCCGAGATGAGATAGTTAAATATTAGATCTAATAACACCAATAATAAGTTTATTAGATATTAGTATTACTTTGGTTGAATGATCAAAACAATATCATTTTAGGTTGTCTTTAGCTGTAGAAAGCTAGAATTTCATAACTTGATGCTGATCTTCTTGAGGCACATGAGGGAATGTGGATTAGCCTTTTAGGATGGGGTTTGCACCATTGTGATCTTCGTGAAAAGTAAAAGAGTTTGATATAGACCAATCACAACCAAAACAATAAAATTACTTAAAACAATTAAATAAGGGAGTATTTATACATGAATTTACATAAGAATATACAATAGAATATACTTTATAATTATTACATAAATATATAATGTATATTACATTTAATTAACTAAAATTATTAATAATTTAATTTATAATTAATTTAATAATTATTAATACATATCATTAAATTTAAAATATCTTTAAAATATATAAATTTCAAATAAAATTTGATTTAATAACTAAAATACATTTAAAATAAATAAGAGTTTATAAATAAAGAATAAAAATATTTATTAATAAAGTAAAATAGTTTTTATTGATAATTTATTAATAAATATTATATGAAAGATTAAAATAAATTTAATTATTTAAAAATTTTATTTTAAACTTTTATCTATATGTAATTATCAGTAGTAATAAAAATATAACTACATTAACGTTAATGACTAAACAAGTTTTATTTTTATTTCAAACTAAAAATAGAAAACAAAAAAGTAAAAACCACATCAAAAAAACAGAAGTGGAGCCAAACGATCCCTAAATTATCTTTACTTGAGAGAGGGATAGGTCTCTACGATAATATGCTTTGTATTCATTACCTTAAGTTCAAATACATAGAGAGAGAAGTAGAAAAAAAACTAATTACTAGGATCATAGATGTCGGAACCCGGCCCGGAGACCGGACCCCAACTGTCCCGGGATGAGAGCCCATCCCCGCGACACTTACTTTGATACCATATATGTCGGAACCCGGCCCGGAGACCGGACCCCGATTCGGTTCGTGACACATGTGACTCGATAAC
>JAOTIZ010000006.1:27186278-27222489 GCA_027123425.1 Erythroxylum panamense | reverse complement strand
CTTACCCATTGCACACACTAAGATGCATTAATAAGGTTTTAAGAAATGGAGTTCACTGATTAAAACCTTGGACTTAAAGAGTTCTTTAAGGTTTACCATTTGAAACTTAGTGATTCACTCCCATTAAAATTCGTTTTGAAATATGATAGAAAAACCTTGTTTTCAAGAGGATACTTTCATCAATTAATCTTTGTTTTTATTTTATCTTTTTTATATTCCCGAAATTTCACTTCACTTATTTTTGTCAAAATTTTCAAAAATTAAAACCCCCACTTCCTTGCTAATTTAGGTTGCATATCATGACATATAGGTTAGCTCAGTTCTATTGATCAAGTTCCGATTAAGTTAAACAACCCGAGGTTGCACTTTATACTGCAATTTTAGGAATTAAAATTTTGATTTGACCTTCAAGAGTAAGAACAGAAGGCTTCGAATCACTTGCTCGTGTCCCATTTGTGAGATCCAAAGCTATCCCTCCTAACTTGCAGCCCCTACACTTTCTCGCAGGTACTTCCCAAAAAGCCCTTGATATTCCTAAAGTGGAAATCCAATTGGCTCGAAAGGAGACCATGAATGAGAGAATGTAGCACAACTACAAACCTATAAGAGGTAAACACTAAAAGCAAAGGTACTCTAAATGGAACTTACTAAAGAAAAGCAAAAGGATTACAAAAAGACAAGACAAGAAAATAAAAAAAAAAATTGGAAGCCCTTTTCAGATAAAGTAAACACAGAAACCAGCCGAGAGAAACTTATTTGCCAGCCGAATAAAGCATCAGTAGTGCACAATTATTACAAGCATGAAAAAGGAAACAAAAAGATGACGGATTCGTCTTTGCACAGGAGCTTACTAAAATATTATTTTGATGAAGCACGCACATGAATGTGTCGTGGTCCAATTGGGAGCAGTAGTGTATTTTAACCAGGCTTGTCAAAGCTTAAGTGCCCAGTGAGAATCGACTGTTGAGGCATGCAAGTGGTGGGTGTGTCAGGTAAGGTGTGATTCTGTCTAACGTTGTCTATTTTCAATATATTGTTGTTTGATTTATAGTAGTTGTTCTACTTTCCAACAAGAATGAGCTGCAAAGCCTCGTAGAAAATGAGGGGCTAGGCCATCAGCTTTATTCTCACTTTGGATATAAAAGGGTATCTGAAAGTTTTGGACTCTTTCGGTTTTGAGCCTGAGAGAGCCTCTCCTTCCAGTTCCTATCCTGTGGCTGAGCTTTGTTTAACGTTTTTGAGTATCTTTCTTGCCCCACCTGAAAGGTGAAAAGTGCACTAGTCTTTTACTGAAGATAAGATGTTGATGGCAGGTTTTGGTTATCTATAACTAATCCGGGAATGAGTTTATAGATACAACTTACGAGTTGTCATTTCAAATGATTAAATTTTAAGAAATCTGTGATCTTCAATCAAAGGCGAGTGTTTTGTTGAGTAGTAGAATTCTGAATCTAGTCACCACTTATTTAGCTGCACTATCGTTAAGGTAAGCAAAAAAGCAAGCTTCCTCGATAAGCAGTGGGACAGCAACCAATGGTGGTGCAGAAACAGATACGGCAAGAGATTGAGCCTCCATCACCCCACTCCTGAATTACTAAACCCGGTCATTTTTTACATGTCAGATTACATAATTCTCAGCTTTCTGACCCATTCCCATCAAAAAGGTATAAAAGTGCAGTCTGCTTTCTTTAAGAATCAGGAATAAAGATTAAGATTTTTGTCGTCTCTTCTTTTCCTCTCTCTTTGGTTTTCTTTAGGGTGTTTTGGCCATGGTAGAATACCAGTCGATGAAGCAAGCTACCGTGTCCTTATCCGAACCACTACGTAGTCCAACAAGGAAGCCTTCATAGCCTCTTGCAGTTCGACTTTCTACTAGTAGCAATGAACATTTACGCAAGAGGAATAGAATGGAAATTCTTATTGCATTAACATTAAAAAGCTTTGATAGTAGCGTCACATATAGGAGAGATTTAATCTAGTATGATGGAACAATTCTATAGCCATATTCTTCTGCTGATGCCGAGTACATCTGATCCACTTCGAATTCTGCGTCCATTTTCCTTGCGAATCGCCCCTTGACTCGGGGCCTAGTCTCTGCATTTGCCTTCCTGGATGCATATCTTATTTTCTTCTGGAACGTCCTAACTTTTCTTTTCTCCCTATATCTTAGAACCCTTGCTTCCCTGTTTCTGCTTGATGGAGAAAATTGCAGAGGCATCAGCAATGAACTCTTTGGGAAGAGCTCTTTGGTATCCCTCATATACCTAAATAAGGTATTGGAGACATTGCTTGTTCCTTTCAGAAAGTAGTTGCTCGGATATGGCATAGGTACCTGAAATTGGTGGAAAAGAAGGACAAGGAACTGTTGATAACCGTTCATCGCACGTAAAATTTTTTATGCTTAAATTGGATTTCAAACTTAGGTTACCACCAATTTGTACAGCATAGATGCTCAGAATGATTATAAAGTATCCTTAAACTGATTTACACTGGTCCAGTGAGCTGAGAGGAATGAACTTGAGGAGCAAAAGTTAAAAGCCGGTTTCGTTTTAGGAAACTTGAACCACTTATGATCACCTTTGAAAGCGGACTAAATTACATTTGTTCGACTATTTCCCATTACCTTAAGGAGAACCGGTAATTTTCCTGAAACACTTGAGAAAAAGCTGCTGAATTTTCTGTTAAATCTAATAAGTTCCATTTGGAGGTCTATAGGTGGATGTTGAGGATTGTTTGGCAAAACTAAAGGCAACAGTTAATATTCAAATTCCAATGAAACCATAAGAGAAATATTGAACAATTAATGCTGGATAAAGTTTCAAGACTTCTTTTGAAGAGATTTAAAATCTAGAAAGGATCACATGTAAAATCATAGAAACCAAGAGAAAGATGATACTTTCAAAAGAAGTAGGCTCTAAAGCAAGCACGAAAGCCAACCCTTCACAAATAAAAGCTCGTTTCATATACTAGCAAGTCTGCTAGTCATCGTATACTGAACAATCCAATATTAATAAGAACGTCCATGAATTGAAAGAAAAGTTAAGGACTCTTACCCTTTGACCATCTGAAGTTTCATTGATGAAAGCAGCTTTGTGGGCTTCATACCTCTTGTCCAAGTACATACTATGTTGCAGTACTGGTGGTAGTGGTGGTGGTTGTTGCTGCTGCTGCTCAAGATGTCGCTTTGCTTCAAAAGACTGAACCGGAACAACACTATCGCTTGCATTAACCCCCTTACAGACACTAGGATTTTGCTGCTGATGATTACTATGATCTTGGCACTGGTGTTCCATGCATGAATTGTACTCTGCAAAGTCCAAGTATTCGTCTGCTTCCTCACCGTAGGTGAACTCGCTATTAATCTTGTCCTCGGTATCATCTAGATCAAGTAGTAGCCAGGAGTCTGTTTCTTCTTCCACTAGTTCCTCATGAGTTTTGCTGGTTATGCTACTATTTTCTGGGTTAAATATGCTTCTGTTCGGCCCTTCAAGATCTGTCGAGGTTGGATTCACGGTGCGAGGGAATGGGGGAATCGGAACTCGGTTATGGCGTCGTGCTAGTGGGTTGGCAGAATGGATCTCGATATCACAGTTGATGCAAAGAGATGCTTCATCAGCTTGACAGGTGAAAGCTGCTGGAGCATTTTCACATGCTGTGCACAGCCAGACACGCTCATGTTGCGAAGCTCCATGAACACTTTGATCGCAGGTTTGACAGAGATAAGCTGAGTCAGTACAGCAGTAGAGCACACAGGCAGCTGATCGGCATGTATCACACAAACGAGACCAGTTGGTCGGAGAGTCATTAGTATTACTGCTAGAACAAACTTGGTTGAACATAATTTCTTTATGAGGATCTTGTCATGTCTGATGTTTTTGCTATCTGTGTTGGTTGTGTCAGTGGGGAAAGAAGAAAAGTAGGGGAAGGTAGAGTGGGTAAGCACTGTAAGTAAGCAAGGAAAGAGAGAAATATAGAATCCAAAAAGTGATGAAAAAGTGTTGAGATATCAAGTGGCTGCAAGGCGTTGGTCTGTGGTCTTGTGGCTAATGTGTTTCAAGCGAGTGGGGCTAGAGCTTCCCAATGGGGCCTAACTTTTGTTGCTTTTTGGAACCTCAAATTGTTAGCTTATAAGTTGAGACTGCAATTTCTGATCATCTTTGGTGATTGTAGGGTGATGGTTGCAATAACACTCGCGGCTGAAAGCCCCCGAGCTACCTAAATTGAAGCCTCGTTTGCCTTTTTACGGTGACAAATCAACGTATCGAATAAAATTTCTCTCGCCTTTTGTAAATAAGAGAAAATATAAAAACTCCTAAATAAAATAAAAAAAGTCACGCCAAATTTTACGTAGAAAACTTTTCCAATATAGAAAGTAAAAACTAGAAAACTTTTCCAATATGAAAAGAAAAAACTATAGGACTATAGTTCAAAATATCTCCGCAATTTAAAATAATAGATACAACAAAATCTCTCTAGATATGACAAGAGGTAATACACCAAGATATTTAAGAAATTAAACTTTTGAAAAATATTAGCTAATTTTAATTACAAATAATGTATGATTGAAAGCTTAATCGAAGATATCTCTCTCTTTATAATAATGTTCGATTGGAAGCTTAATCGAAGATATCTCTCTCTCTATTTTTCTCTCCTTTTACTAAACCTTTTTTGATTGGATGCTTAAGCCTTCCCTCTTGGTGCCAATTTATACGGAAAATTCTACTTATGTCTTCCTCCCATTTTCAATATGGAATGTCCTTAATGGGGAGACCTTCAAGGGCATGAATGCTCTGGAACTCATGATCTAAGATTTGTGGACCAGTTATAAAATGAACTAGCCCCACATCCACAATATTCCTATGTTTTTCTTGTATTTTTTTTTGTTTTTTTGCTCTTTTTGAGATACAAGAAACAGACATGACCTTAGGTATGATATTGCGATGTCATACACTTGGAGCTTACATCTTTTTCCAAATTAAATCATCTAAATTAAGTGCAAATAAGCTCCTATATAAGAAGAAATCTCAACTCAAAATTTTGAAGAATTGGATTGCAGATATTTTCTTAAATATAAATCACTTCTTCCTCTTATCCTCGAGCATAAACAAATACTAACCACATCCAAAACACTCACTACAAAGCAAGATATCTAATCTTATAAAATGAGTTACTTCTTTGGAATTCTTATTCTCAAATGTTTCATAAAAATTGACTATTCGCAAAGGAATAGTACAGAACACATACGAGCCTCCACTAATGAAACAAACATTAAGTTATTCCTATTCTTATGTCGTATGTATAGATAACGATCTTAGACTCAAAATAACACATGTCGAGAAGCATTCCCATGCATAAGTTCTACTAGTTCTCTATTAAGCCTACAGCGAAAGCTTTTTAACTAGGTTCGTATTTAATTCAGCAAACATATGCTAAAATTGTAAATTGGTATTTTAGATCTTAATAAAGCCAGGACACCATAAACAAAAAAGAAAAAAAATAAAAAGATGAAGAAATTTGATAGAGTTTGATTGAAATAATCTTTGGCATTGTAAATCTTTTGCTTTGTACATCAAACTGAGTTTTGATTATATTATAAAAATTTGAGAAAAGAGCAATAATATCTTCATTGTGTTTCACAAATAGATCCAAGTGATTTTTATGCAATCATCAATGAAGGATATGAACTATTTTGTCCTAGAAACATCAGGAACTAGAAAGAGACCCCAAATATCACTATGAACGAGAGAAAAAGGGGTATGACTTCTTTTATTACTAATTAAAAAAGGTTCATGTTTGTACTTTGTAAATTTGCATTCATCACAATAGAAAGACTCAACATCTATTTATCAAAGAAGGATGGAAACATTGACTTTATTACGTGAAAAGGAGGATGTTTTAAATGATGATGATAAAGCCATATTTTTTTCTTTACTAGATATGACTAACTTTGAAAGAAAGGATGTGGGAAGAAAAATCTTGAGTTTGTTATGCCCTCCTTTACTCTCTAGGTAGTAAAGGCCATTCCTCTCACTAACATGAAAAATTGTCCTCTTTGTGCCCTATTCCTGAAACATGCAAATGGAAGGAGAGAAAAACAACTTCGCATCTAGAGTCTTTGGTGAGTTATGCATTGAAATCAGGTTAACAAACAAGTTAAAAACATTGAGGACATCTTTTAGGATAAGAGTCATTAAAATGAACATCTCCTTGTCCATCTACAATGGCAACTAATCCATTAGCTATAGTTATCTTTTTATGGATAGAGGAAGGTGTATAAGAGATAAAATAATTAAAGGAAATTTTTATATGATCAGTGGATAGAAATAAATTATCCACATAGCAGAAGATTTATTTTCAAAGGAACGAAAAATACAAGAGATGAAACAAATACCTGAAAAGGTCAACGAACATAGACTTGTACCCATAGATGATGGTTTCTCAAGTGTGTCTAAGAGGAGTCTTAATTTTTCAATATCTACTTTGTTAAACTCTTGGGTTCCACCTTAAGTTAGTTTTGTATTATCCATATGTGAGCTCACCATGTGTGCTTATTTCCCTCCATCTTTTCTCTGAGTATTGGCCTTATCATTTAGTTTCCAACACTACTACCTTATATGGCAATGTTTTTTTTATATTACGTGTAATATAGGGTTTTTATATTAAATGACTTGGTTAAGGAAGACTCCCTATTGTCTTCTCCAATTTGTGCAACACTTATCTCCTTCAAATTAGTGAATTTAGTTACGAAGGAAGATTCTTCAGTTGTTGTTGGATGTATTTCTAGCATCACACTTCTTCTCACTTTCTCAATTCTAATCATAGCAATAGCCTTATTCAAGGATGGAAGATCATGTCTTCCTAAAATTTGGACTCTCATAACATCAAATTCTACATTAAAACTAGTAAAGAATTCGTAGGTTTCATCTTTTTCCATAAATTGTTTTAGCATTCCTGGATCTTCTGCATTCCTGCATCTTCTGCACACTATATTTTGATGCATTGGTAATCATCTAATTCCTGCTATAGACTTTATTAGAGATTCGTATACTCAATTATTGAGCAGTATCTTAGTTATTGAAATATGAGTTTTGACCTCATAAACTTGAGCAACATCATTAACCTTAGAGTAAGTTTGTTGAATTGCTTTCCAAATCTTCTTAAATGTGCTAAGAAACACATAGGCATCAATTATTTCATGATTCAAAGAGTTCCATAACCATGACATAACCATAGAATCTTCCTCGTCCCATGCATCAAACTTAGGATTAATTTTTACTAGTCCAATCCCCAATAGAAGTCTTATCTTGCCTTTTCCCTTTAAGAATGTTCGAACAAGTTAAGATCACTTTAGATAATTTTTTCCATTTAGACAATAGCTTGCCCAAATGTTTGGTAAGTCCTTTGTAATGGTTACAACAATTTGTCTAATTGAGAAACTCTACTAGTAGCAGTGACATGACATGTCTTCTTGGCCAGGTATTAGTGGCTACCTTCCCTTACAAAAGAACAAAATTTTGGACAAAAGTTTCTCCTGAAAAAGCCAATGGTTGATACCATATAAAACAGAATAATTTTGTTATGTTTTTTTATTTGAATAGGTTACCAAAATATATATATAGGAAAGATCCCTAGAATATATCCTAGAAATTAGGGATATACACAATCATATAACTAATTCTAAGATATAGATAAATATATAGCTAATTAAAATCTTATCCAATAAAATTCTCTAACTAATTATTTCCTATACATAATAGCTATAGTTACCATTAAGCCCACTTGCATCCAAGCTTTGTGAAAGAAGAATCCATTTATGCCATTTAGACTGAAAGCTTTTTAACCATTCATCTGAAAGACAGTTCCCATGACTTCTAAAGGTTTAACAAGTTTCATAGCATCCACTTCGCTGATTTGGCAATTGAAGAAAGATTTAAGGCATTAAACTGAAAAGACATTTGTGGGGCAGGTTCAATTGAGTTCTTGAAGAAGGACATTACCTTAGTCATCAATTCATCTTACTTAGAGTTTAATCTTTCTTATTGAATAATAACATATATTTTTTTTGGAATTCCTCTTTGCAACTATTATTTTAAAGAAGTATCTGGTGCATCTATCACCCTCCTTCAACTATTTATTTATAGCCCTTTACTTCAATAAGGAGGCATGATCCTTAACTTTGCTTAGGTACTCCTTCAAAGGCTACTTCTCTTCCACCAATACCCCATTGACTCCAGGACTATTAGAGTTCTTACTGAATAACTAGTAGCTTCCCTTTAGATTCAAAACCGCTTAGTTAGTACTTAGGTCCCTTTCAGCATTTAGCCTCCTTAGCTCATGTTTTACACCTTTTAGTTTTTACATATATAAAATTGATTGGTTCCTCAAATTTCAGCTTGCATTCCTTTTGATATTGCTTCTTAGAATCCCCCATACAAAGCTAAAAAAATTATTGAATCTAAAAGGATACTTTTCATATACCTTACAAAAAAATCATTAATTTTGATGGGTGTATGATTTAAAAATAGGGGCTCCATAAATCTTACTTTACTTTCAAGAACATTTGTGAGACATGTAAGGCTTACCATAGATCTATCTAGCTTTTTCATGAGAAATTAGCTTAAATCATGATTGTTATTCTAGGTGAATTTATGCCCTTCATATTGCAAATTAACTATTGCCAACTTTTCCACTCATTCTTTAGGATCTTCAGTATAACTTCTCAAGCTTAAGTAGCCTTTAGCTTTTGACCTAAGTAAGGTTGAGTTAAAATCACCAAAGATCAACTATGATCCATAATATTTACCTTGGATTCGTTGATAGGTACTTAATTGATTATGAAATTATCCCATAACACTTAGCTATTATTGACATGAAAATACTTAAGAGACTCACTTTAATTCATATATGATTTTAAGTACAATTTGGAAACAAAGAAATTAAAGTGGTTCGAAAGCATAACAATTAGACCATTTTTCGAAGGTAATACTCACTTGTCTTCACGGAGTAAGAAGAAGACATAAAAATGCTAAGAAACGAGTTATATGTTATAAATACAAAGAAGATGAAGGCATGAGATGGGATAGCCCCATGCACGTGAATTTAATGATGACCAATACAGCAGTGTATAAGCCAACAACTAGCAGAGAAGCAAAACGATAGTGAAGCATGAAGAAAATACATAGCTCCAAGATGTCTAACGTTTTCATAAAAAAAACGTAGATGAGGAAGGCGCTTCAAGAGAAAATGTTTGCAAAGGTTTTATAACGTGTACAGTAGCTTAGGCCAAGAGTTTAATTGTCACATCAAAAACAGTAGCGTGATTGGGAGAGAGTAGTGTGACGCAGAAGAGAGGGAGACGCAGGATGAGAGCTAAAGGGGGCTTCAGCTAGGGAAATTAAATGCCAATTCGGAGTTGACATCGATATCGACGACCTGAGTTAAGTGTATTTCACTAGTTTTGTTATTTTTTCTCATTAAGAATTGATTATGTTATCTTGTGTTAATTGATTTAATCAAATTTTCATTATTGTTCAGTTATTTGTTTACGAATCCATTGGATATTATGAAATGATGATTTTAACGATTTCATTGAATCTTTTAATTGTGAACTTGTTGCTAGAATTTCGATATAATCCGTAATTGTTATGTTGAAATTCATGTGTAACAACTAATGATTCAAAATCATTAGGGATAACATGACCTAGGTTAAATGATGTCATATGTGATTATTGCCTTAATTAATCAGTTTTCATAATTCATAATGCTACTTCCTAATTAAATCTAGAGAGCGTATCCTAGGTTATTCGATGGTTAGGTTAATTGATGATCGTATCTTGATTAAACAAAACTTAAGAAAAAACTCAAGTTAATTATTAACCTACGATTAATAGCTTTTAAGAATATGTTTAATTAGAGTGTAGGCCAAGATTGAACCAAAGAATCGGGTCTCTATCGAATTTTCTACTTTTATCATTTTTTGCATGTTTTCTTTAATTTATTTTTATTAATCTAGTTTTATTTTATTTTCTTGTTTGAAAATTCCAAAACCCCCTAAACCTAAACATCAATTATTTTCATTTCATAAACTTTGCACACACTTTCTGTGGGATTGACCTAGACTCACCACTGCTATAGTAGTAGTTTAGTTATTTTATCTTGACTAGCCTTACGACGCGCTATCAATTTTGGAGTCGTTGTCAAGGAATGCAGTGTTTTAGTTTTTGTTTGTGATTTTGATTGGTGTTTTGTATATATTTTTTGTAATTGGTTTCTTTTCAGTTATTTTGTGATCCTTTCTTTATTTTGTTTTGTGTTTATGATTTATTAAATAAAATTTTTAAAAATTTTGATATAGATGGAAGTAATTTCTTGTATAACTCATATTCTCAATTCTACAACAATGTTTGTACTGATTAACCTAACTTTTGTTATGGATAGGATAATCATCAGAATTACTTCTATGATAGTTTGCAGGACACACAACAATTTTCATGTAGTCTAGAAGCTTCTTGTCAAAACTCAGGTACATCTCTAGAAGAATTGCTGAATGTTGTGATTGCTAACAATATCCAATTTCAACAAAACCTACAACAGTAGTTGCAACAATTCCAGCAGGAAATGATGCATATAACGACTAGAAACCAAAGCATGGCAAGCCAAATAGGTGAGATGGCAGTGAGGATCAACTAACTAAAATCACAAATGGAAGAGGAACAGTCATATCAAACTAAGCCAATAGATGTTAGTGTGAAAATCTTACAGAGTGATGAAGAGTTTGAGAATTTTGAGAACATTACTCAAGGAGTTGCTTATGTCAAAGAAGTTGAGGAGGAGCTCGAGGCAGAAAAAGCTCTATCTTTGAGCTCAAAGGTAAATAGTGAGTTCCATTTTGTTATTAAGAATGATTCTTTACTTTTACTTACCAAGTTAGAGGAATGATTCTTTACTTTTACTTAGCAAGTTAGAGGAATTAAATGAGGAAGAAAAAGGTGAAGAGACATTTTAGATCTTTTCGGAGTGTATGAACTCAGTCATGATTGAGAATCTGAGGATAGGGAAGACGCTGAATGGGGATGATGATCAACTAAGGCCCTATCCGGAACAACCTTACATGGAAGTGACGCTAACTGTAATACCTGAAGATCATAATTTTCTCACGTGAGGGGAAGAAGGAGTCGAGCCAACGATTCTAAAGAAAAGGGCGCTTCTTAGGAGGCAATCGAAGGGAAGTAAATTTCTTTACTTTAAAATTTTTGCATTTATTTTTTTATGCATGTGTGTTTCTTTATTGGTTTATTTTTGCTTTTTTTAAGTTTTCAATCAAAATGAGAAAAAGAATAAAACAAATATTTGTAGTTTTATTTTTGATTGTTTTTAAGTTTTCAATCAAAATGAAAGAAAGAAAAAAAACAAACACATAAACATTTTCTCATTTTTGATTGCTTCTAGGACTATATAGTTATGATTAGAGAATGAATTGACTAGAAAATTTCATGGCAATTTTAGCATGTATTTTTACTCTTGTGATTGGTCGATAAGCATTATCTTTAGAAGAATAAAGACTAGTGATAGACAAAGTCAATGAGAATTTGAGCCTTGTTAGACTGAAACATCTGTATCAGTCTCATTGTCTTTTAATAATGTGTGACATTCATGACATGTACATCCTAATTTTGCCTTAAATTTCTATTCGAGACTACATTTTTATCATATGCATTAATATCGATATAATTAGGCATTCTTTGTTTTTCATAAACTACATTAGCCAAATAACCTATCCTATCGACATGATTTTTCTCTTGATAAACTCCTTTGAGTTTTATACTTGTTCTTTGTGTATTAACCACATTACATACTTTATACTTACCCAAATGTCCTACCCCAACCATAAAGCTAATGGAACACTTGTGATTGGTGAGTTTGTGGATGTACAAAAGTGTTAGTGTGGGGGTGTACGTATAAGTAGATTGGTTAATGTTGGTATATTTTGTTAAGTCTTATCATTGAAATTCCTATTTTGATGTATTTTATTTTAATTTTTATAAAGAAAAGAGAAAAGAAAAAGGAAAAAAAATTAAAAGAGAAAAGAAAAGAAAGTGGAAAAGAAAGAAAGAAGAAAAGATAAAGAATGAAAAAAATTGTTTAAATAAATTTATCAAAGAAGATGTACATATGAGTTTGCAAAGTTATTTATAATTAATGCATCTTCCTAGAGTTGTAATGAATGTGTTATTTGAGTATGCTAAATATGAGGTAGATATTGTCTTAGAAGGTTCACTCTTGTGATTTCAATGTATTGTTGGCATAAATTGTATGAGTGATTCCTTCGGATTGGTATATACTTCATGTGGTTTGAATGTGTGAGCTGAATAGGGTTACAAAATATAAATGTTCCATTCGTCACAGTTGACGACACCCAATTTTTTATAAGTGTTTCTTTGTTTCATTAACTTAATGGCTTTCAAACTACTTGACCTAAATACATCTCACCTTACCTTTGCCCACATTACAACCTTGAAAAGTCCTTTGATTCATGATTTTACATATGAATTTTAGTGGTGGAGAAATGAAATGATGTGTAAAAGTATAGATTGTCATGATCATGAAAGGTATTGAGTGTACCCATGGATATATTTTAGTTAAAAACATTTTTCGAGTCTACCATTAGATTGCTCAATTTTAAAGATATTGAATGTTGATTGATCATGAGTAAAAGCTTAGAATGTTGATTTCTTGCTATGATTTTTGAAAGTCATTTATCTTTGTTTATGATTATGTATTCTTGGAACATATGAGAAATAAGTAAATATTTTAGGTCGATGAGTTTTAATTTGATGTTTTGCCCATGGACAACCAAAAGTTAAGTGTGGGAAAAATTGATAGGTGCTTAATTGATTATGAAATTATTCGATAACACTTAGCGATTATTGACATGAAAATGCTTAAGACACTCACTTTAATCCATATATGATTTTAAATAAAATTTGGAAACAAAGATATTAAAGTAGGTCGAAAGCACAACAATTGGACCATTTTTTGAAGGCTAATACTCCGTTGTCTTTATGGAGCAAGAAGAAGACATCAAAATGCTAAGAAATGAGATATATGTTGAAAATACAAAGAAGATGACATGAGATGGAACAGCCCCATGCACATAAATTTAATGATGACCAATACGGCAGTGCATAAGCAAGCAGCTGGATGAGAGATGAAACGACAATGAAGCATGAAGAAAACACACAGCTCCAAGACGTCCAACATCTGCATAAAAAAAACACAGACCATGTTTGTACGAAAAAAAAACATAGACAAGGAAGACGTTTCAAGAGTAGATGTCTACAAGGGTTTTATAATGTGTACAATAGTTTGGGCCAAGAGTTTAATTGTCGCATCAAAAACAGTAGCGTGGTTGGGAGAGAGTAGTGTGAAACAGAGAGGTGCAATGAAGAGAGCCGAAAGGGATTTCAGCTAGGGACATTGAATGGGGTTAAAGCATTTTTTCAGGAGAAACTCATGGAGGGCTAGATATCCCGATGTTGATTTGGAGGTGACATCGACATCGACGACCTGAGTTAAGTATATTTCACTAATTTTCTTGATTGAAAAATCTAAACTATTAATTGTGGGTTAATAATTAACCTAAACATCTATTAATTTCATTTCATAAACTTTACATACACTCTCTATGGGGATCGACCTAGACTCACCACTACTATAATAATAGTCTAGTTATTTTCTTTTGACTAGCGTTATGACACACTGTCATTCACAATAGATTTTCACAAAGTATCTTTCTCTGAAATTTGAAATTGAAGCCAAAGATTATGGAAGCAAAGACCATAGAACTTTCCTGAATAAAGTATATTGATGCATAGATTGCTTAATCATTAACTCCTAACTCTTTAATAAGCTAAAATAATTCTCCCATATAGTTGATGGTTTGGTATAAAGTTCTAGTAAGGACCTAAACTTCTCAATCTATTCATATTTCCTTACCTTATCTTGGTTTCCAAAAGACCTAATAACACGGTTTTTTTCATAGAGACAAAATCTCTTAAAGTTTGAAGCTTTTTAGGGTAGTTTAATCCAATCACATTCTAGATTATAATCATCATTTGAGGCGATTCTTACCTTTGAAGCCCTTTCTTTGATTGCTCCTTCTAGATTTTCTTCTTTTAACACTCTAAAACTCCTCTTCAATGGTTTCATTTACATTATTCTTAGTCTTTACATTATTCTTAGTCTAGTTTGTTGCGAATTTACCAGGTTGAGGGGTGTTAAGTGTATTTTCAACCACAGTGGACTCTGTTTTCTTCTTGTTCGTGATCCATTTCCTCCTTATCCAATTCATTAAGTTGTTATCCCTAGGGGGCTTTGTAACTCTTCACTTAAAAGTCACCTACATCACTTCTAAATGAATTCAACATTTGTTCCTAAGCCTCAGTCGATGCTTCCTCTTCCACTAACTCATCTAATTCCATCAGCTCGCTATAGTCCCCTCTATTGAAGATTTTACCCATAGGTTTCTGTTGCTTACCTTGGACCTTGAGGGATAATTGCCACTGGTAGGAAACCATTATAGAATCCTCAAAGAGTATGTTGTTTTCTCTTGATTGCATAACAGGGATAAAGTTCAGAAGCTCTTTTGGACATTTAATGTTTATACAAATCCTTGTTAAACAAAATTTCCTTCTCCTCTTTATGTTTTTGTCCATGCATAAGGTTTTCCTTATGAAACTCACAAGTATACCCATACCTCTTGTAGTTTAGTACTTCAAGGGATGTTATGTATGTTAACCCATAAAGTGACAGTTTTTTGCTTGATCTTATCCAAATTGATGTCGACTACCAAGATTGGAGACAAATAGGTAGTTGAGAGAGGTGCCAAGGCCCTTCTTTAACCACCTTAGTGCTTCAGCTCGAGAGGAAAAGGTAAGCAATATAAGATTTCTTCTAAAAGGAACACCTCCACTAGTCTTATATTCCTCCATTGTTTCTGCACCTAGTTAGAGATAACCAAAAAAGGAGGTCAAAGTCCCAAAAAGAATCTAACTAGTGAGGATTCCTAGTTGATACCTACTGCTTTGAGCACCTCTAGTTTTGGAGTTATTATTATGTGATCCTCCTCTTCTTAAGAGGGCAATAATGTAAAGTAAGGTTCCTTTAATAGCTCCGGACCTATTTCTACCTTCTACATGTCATATGGCTTGAGGATGATGGGTCTTGCTCAATCCTATCTAGGGAGTTTTCTAAATTTACAACAGGAGACAAGGTCCTGAACTTAAAGATAATGGTGGAAAATCACAAGCTAAGGAGAGGATGAGCTAGATCAGGGTTACATATCTTTATGTTTTTAAGGAGAAGGAACCAACTTTTGACAAAGGTAACTTTAAAAAGACATTTCCAAAAATAGAAATAAAAGGCTTAGGTAGGAATAGAAAAAGCTAAAGGACCAAAATACCCCAAATAACTCTAGTAAGAATGAGCAAAGGGAAGGAGGGATGAAGAACTAGTCAAAGGCAAGGAAAGGTCAAGAATAAAGGCAAGAGAAATTCAAGAAACCAATGAGGGGAAGAATGAGCAGGAAGACAATAAGATCATCCCATTGTGAAGCCATTTTCAATAGGGAAAAGTTTAGAGTGAGAGAAAAGAGAGAGCTTAGTTTTGGCTACATCTTTAATTGTTGATTATTTTGAATTGTAACTTTCTTCATTGCATTAAGTTGCATTCTCTAAACAGTAAATGGAATGACATAAGCAAGAAAGCAATTAAATTAATAAAGGCATATTGAAAGATGGAGGAGATGGAAGTAGTTGAGAGTGAGAGATGAGTTATATGGTTGACTTTGTTGGTGAGACTAACAAAATAAATGAGAGAATGAGAGAGAAGAAGCTCTTAACCAAGAAGAAGAAGGTGAATTGATATTAGGCGAATTTCCTAGGGATCTTGAACATGTTTGCATTGATCCACTTCTCATCCTCTATTTGCCACACCATATATGACATTTAGTTTCTAGAAAGTATTTCCTCTCCTTCTCTCTTCAGTTAGTCAATGGATTTTCTCTCTCTCTCCTCTCTTTTATAGAAAATCTAAAAATTGGAGCCTTTTCTTTCTTTTTTCTTTTCTAATCATATTTTGTTTCTAGCTTCACAATCGCAATGGAGGAAGTTACATACATTATGTACATATTTGTCAAAATATAAATATAAATATAAACCTAAAGTCAATCAGTCTAAAATCTATTTTGTTATTTAATGACTACAAAAGAAACTTGTGAAAATATATTGGATTTATTTAAATAATTACACTTGAAACTATAGAGAGGGAGTTTAATGAATCTTTTCACGATTCTTTCGAAAAGTTTAAGGTGAGGGCGTTAGTACCACTTGGTGCTTCAGTGCCACATTTCAACTGAATAAATTAGTTTGTCTCCTAAAGTTATTCGAGCACAACATCCTAACGTGCTAGCTAGGTCTCTTTTTCTTTCATCTCCATTGAATTTTTTATAAGAAAAGAATTGGAATACAAAATAATTTTGATTCTTTTTTCTTAAATTTTTTATTTATGATCTTACTTACAGTTTCAAAATTTTACTGAAGAAAAATAATTAAATTATTCACGAAATATAAACACATTTATAACTTTGAATTATTAAAATAATTAAAAATTGTTTCACTAATTTTTTTGAGTTTAATAAAAAATTAACAAATAGTAATTAATAGAAACAGATAATGTGACCTAATACTATTATGCCTTTTTTATATATTAATCTTGTTAGTACAAATTCATGGTAAATTTGATTACGTTTGAATTTTATTTATTTAACATAAATTTCTTTTTATTTATAACTTACAATTATAAATTATTTATTAATTAATGCTGTAATTTCGATTTTGATAAACAACATATTTATTTTGGGAATGAAGATCCTCAATTTTTTTTAAAAGGATTTTTAAAATTATCAATTAATTTTATTTAGACATTTTTTCTATGATATATTATTTTAAAAATATTTAGTGAATGTTTGAATAACATATAAGCTGCCCAGATGAGATATTGAATACTGTCCTTATTTACTACTGTTGGAAAATAATAAATGATTTTTAAACATAAAATTTGATCACTAAATCGAACCAATCTTTTTATTAAGATGGTTATCGATTTAAGAATAACCAAACCGTGTAATTGGATTGAACTAATATTTTAAAAATAAGATCGAAAATTAAATCATTAATAAGAGGTTTAATTGTTTAATGATTCAACTGATATGAGATCATCATAAACCGATACATAATAAAATTTGAATAAAATTGAAAAACTTAAAACAAAATTAAAAGAAGCTATCTTGTCTATAGAAGAAATTAGAGTTTAATTAAAAAAAAGATTATTAAATAAAAACCAACTAGTTTATTTTAATTTATAAAAATCAATTAGTTTATAAAATCAGTCAATTATTTAATCAATCGATCAAGTTTAATAATAAAGATTATTAAAGTAAATTAAATTAATAAGTTAAACAATTAGAATTTTCTACTGCTAAACTCGCCGGCTCAATTCAATTTTTTAATCATTAAATTGAAATATGATACGAGCAGGTTATATCAGTGAGCATCAAAATCAAATTAAAGTAGCCTCATCCAAAGTCTCTAGATAAATGGAACCCTGATGGACCACTTGTACATTAAAACCCCTATACCCCAAATGCTCAGCGGTAATTTGCCTCTAGATTTTGGTAAACCTAGTAGTATTATTTCATTTGGTTACACATGAACTAAAAATAGGAAGATTGAGACTTGTTTACTTAATTAAACCAAAAATGAGTAAATGACTCCAGAAGAGAAAACTGAAAAATATTAGCTTGAAAAGAAAACCAAGCTAATATGATGGAATGAAGATCTACGCCAACACATTTCTTCTCTTTGCAAATTTGGTATTCTGGTTCAAGCTGCTGCTGCTCCTACTCCACAAGCCAGAATTTTAACAAGTCCATACAAGAGTCGGAATTATTGTACTTCATTGTTACAAACTATATATTCTCAACCAGAAACAGTATACAGAGTGCACTTTGCAGCTTAAGTAGTGCAAAGAGAATGAAACATATTAATCATCCACTGGTTTGGCTTATGACTATGTTTTGGTCTCACCTAATTCCCAGTTAGATGAGCAGCTGGCTGTTGTTGGGTGATGCAGTGTATATTTCCACCACCCAAAACAATCTCTCTTGCACCTTCAATTCCCACTACCTGAGCCAAGAAAACCAAAATAAAACATTCATTTCATAAACGACAGTGATAAGTCGTATGATGGGATGTCAGAAAGAAACGAAGAATAAAGCATTATTTGAGTCAAAAGCCCATTAAGTTTTCAAACACCAGTTCCATGCAGTATAAGACTGGTTGTGCCAATAAATATGCCATCGCCCTGGAGTTTACACGATATCAACGAATGATGTCGAGGAAGCATAGAACATTTAGAAGTATCTGCTTACTTTGTGATCTGGGAAAGCTTGCGAAAGAACACGAACAGCTTCCTTATCCCACTTCTTGTCTCCAAACTGTGGCGTAATGATTGCTCCATTAGCAATATAAAAGTTCACATAAGAAGCAGCAAGTCTTGTATTTGCAGTTCGTGATTTGGCATCATCATCCTGTTACAGCCACATTAAATTAAGAACATAAATATTATGCAGCATTAACTAATTTGTTTGTGCAGCAGCAAATGAAAGACAATCGATAGTCTTATGCATTTAGAATAGTTCGGAGAAATAATTTCTGGACATCAACTATTCCAAAGTGAGAATGGAAAATTGAAAAACTAAAGGCTTGTACGTTGGTGCAGTCGATGTGTCCCTGTAGAGGACTAGATTGACATATATGTAGAACTTTGGCAGTTTCTTTTCAGAGAAGTGAAATGCTCTATATAAGAGACTCCACTAAAGAGACTAGAATACATGGAAAAAAGGTTTAACCTGTCCAAGAAGATATGGATGTCAATGGAGTTTAACGCAAATAAATTACCTTTTAGTGAAAATATATCAGACAAATTAATCCTTATTCTGCAAATTATGTTAGATTCATATATTAAATTTAAGATGCATCAAAGAGATAGGATCGCATCTCGTGTAATCCAATTGCTAACAATTCTGCCTGTTACTATTGTCAAAACAGCAAAACAATGACTTTGGTACTTTCAAGTATCTTTTCCTGATCAAGGTCTCAGTTGAGGAAGCGCATTCGACGGACATAGTTGTTGGAATTCAACAAAGTGAGAAATCCGACAATTGCATAAATCAGATCAATTTTAAGGGTTTTTGATACCTCCATTACATGTCTGTGGGCGTTAGAAGGCCTAACTTGCATTTTACTTCTAAACATATGTCAAAATTCATTAACAGACTTATAAAGTTCTTACTTGCATAACTCCAGCAGCCTCTTCTTCTGTCATATAAAGTGGTCCAGGCACGTGGAGTTTAATTATCTGGAATGTCCTACCATTAGCATCGGTTGCCTTGCTGAGAACATCAAAAGCTTCCTTGGATCGTTCATACTGAGGATCTTTTTCATCATCAGTCCAGGACAATATTACCACACCAGGTCTCACAAAGCAGCACATATTGTCAATATGACCGTTAGTATCATCATCACTTGTTAAAAACCATTTAAAGAATTTCCATCACTTTTGTATGTGAACCACAGGAAATTTACTGATCTTGTTAATCTACAAATCACTTTTTAAGTGAAAAACTATTAAAGACAAGACAAGAACAAAGTATGGAATAGAAACAATATAACTTACTAAAGGAATCTGCCAAGATATCTTATTAAGCAGCAGTGAATTCCAAAAGTTGCTAGGCAAGATCATGCATGGACTCTTCATTATGCATGTTCTTGCTCAAGCAACAGTAAACATAACAGTCTCATTACAGGAAAGCTTCAGATCCCGGGAATTGCATGCAGATGAATACAAGATTACATAGGTAAACCAACAGAAATTTAGATAGTACATTAACTAAAGCAAAGATGGAACAAGCATTAATCAGCCTTCAGTCAACGAAGAACCGAAGAAAGAAGAAAAAGGAACGATATGGTAGTGAAAAATGGTTGTGAACAGTCAGATCTCAGTATGCATTTCTCTGATCAAGATAATATTGGTCTAACTAGGTTAGTCCAGAAAGTTAAGCTATCAGGGTAAGGCTTCAAAATAGCTAGCAGTTCTGTTCTACAACTGTTTGATTCATTTTCACTTTGGGCACTTCTTTCCCACTATTTTTTGACTTGTTTCTTTATCCAATCTGCATCAAGTTCTCCATACGACAGCAAGCTCTTGAATATACTAATCACTGAACCAGACCAGGTAAGAACACGGATTTATGCAAAATAAATAAGTTTTTCTGGACTAAACTGAGAGCTTGCAAACAAGAACATGAGGATAACGTATGGGGAAAATGACAATCAACAAATAAATTACATAATGAGCCTTTGGTTGGAATCATATTCAGAAGTCCAGAGCATTAGATCTAGAGCTAAAGGCAATGAATGAAGATGTTGAAAAGGTTCTTTCTACATCAATGGCTATCTCGATTCATGTGCATGTTACACAGCCAAAAGAAGCTAATGAGAAGTTGGTATCATACAGTGTGCTATAATTTCTTTGTAAATCTTTCCCTAGAATGATAATTGCAGTTTTGATTAGTCAGAACTTACAAGTATTGTTACATAAGAAATCCAACAAATATTGACTCACAATAATCATGGGGATGGTGGTACAACTCTCTCACATCAAGAATGAACAGAAAAGAATTAAAGCCATGCCATATGTACTGAGGTATTTGGATACAAAACTAACTAATCCTAAGATATCCCTACAAACTAGTTTAGCAAGTACAGAGATTCCCATTTCCAATAGTCTACATCTGAGAAATTTTAGGTTTAAATGTCCTTAAAACAACTTAGTATATCAAATCAGTCAACATTTAGATTTCAGCATAATGTGAGCTGTATATTTTTTATGGTGATTAAAGATTTTAACCTATATAAAGCAAGCATTCCAATTCAAAACAACATAATCAAAATACCATGTGAAAGTTGACTATTGTTGCTATTCTAGAGATAATTACCTGATATCCTAGAGGTAATTAGCTGATTTTCTATAAATTAGTATCTGAATTAGTGATATTTAATTGTTTAGAGAATAAATAGATTCTCCTTGATTTAAGGAGGTGATTAGGACACCTTTTTTCTATATATTCCCTGCACTATTCACAAAAGATCAAGGAATAATTACTTTTCCCTGTTTCATCGTGGTACCGGTCAGGGAGAAACTCCTCATCCTTTAGTAAGGATTTCAGTAATTCGAGTATAACTAATCCTGTTGTTACAACGGGAAACGCACAATGCAACTATATGATCTTCTTGACTTGAACTTGCCTTTTCAATTGACAAACCACAAGTCAAGCGGCCAAAATTACCTAGAATGGGCGATAACAATAAAATTGGCCATTGATGGTAGAGAAAAACTCAACCATTTCACTGGAGAGAAAAACAAGGTTGGTTTAGGATGATCCAAATATAGAGGTTCAAAAATTCTTTAATCACACCTTGGTTGCATAATTCAGTGTAACCTGCAATCAGAAAACCCCATATGGTTTTGCCAACAGCAAAAGATGTATAGGATGTGGTCCGAGAGAAGTATTAAGATATTGAAAATTCTTCTCAAATTTTCTAACTAAAAGTGAAGCTATGGAAGGCCAAGCAAGGAGACTACAACATTACTTTGTTTAATAACAAACTTGTAACCTTGTGAGAGGAATTGGGCCTACATTGTGAAGATGATTGGGACTGTCCAAGTGACAATGTTGGACATAAAAAAAAGGGAAGACAATGATAGGGTTTATGTTTTTCTCGTAGGATTGAATCAAGAATTGCATAAAGTTAGAGGCCAAATTTTGGGAAGAAAGCCATATCCCTTTATTAGAGAGGTTTTCTCAGATGTAAGGAGAGAGAAGATAAGGCAAAAAGTAATGCTTACAACATTAGATCAAAGGTTGACGGTTCTGCACTTATATCTAAAGGAATAAAAGCTGAGGGAGATAGGAACAACAACAAAGGCCTTAGTGTGATCACTACAGACGTGATTCACACACATTGGAAACATGTTGGAAAATCCATGGAAAGCCAAAATATTGGAAGAAAAAACAAATCAAGGTAACAATATTGAATCTAAGTGAAACGTTTTATAACATGCAACCTTTCACAAAGGAATAGATAGAGAAAATCAGTAAAATTCTTTAGTCTCAAAATTTCTCTAGTTCAAAACCTTCTTGTTCTTTGGTTCAAAAAGGTAATTATTTAGTTGCCTCTTGCTTCAATTTCAATCCAGATAATTATTAGATAATCAATTTTGGGCAACAAATCATATGATTGGGTCGTCTAAATTGTTTTCTTTCTATAGACCTTGTGCAAGAAATCAAAGAGTAAAAATAGGAGATGGTTCCTTCTTAGCAATAGTTGGGAAAGGATCAATTGTTTCCCCTAATCTTATAGTTTATATTGTTCTTTTCATGTTCCTGAACGTCCAGAAACTTCTTGACAGTCAGTAAAATAACTCTTGATCAAAATTATCAAGCTAATTTTCCTTCATCTGATTGTCAATTTCAGGATTTGAATATAGGAAAGATGATTAACAATGCTAAATAATTTGGAGGTCTCTATTTTTTCAAAAATGGATATGACTCAAATAGGCAATCTCACAGAACTTGTTTCAATTCTATTTCAATACTTCATGAGAGTAAAATTATGTTATGGTATTTTAGATTAGGATATCTAAGTTTTCAATAGATGATATATTTGTTTCCAAAGTTTTTTATAAATAAAGATCCATCTTTATTTCAATGTGAAATTTATCAAATTATTAAACATCATCAAACATGTTTCCTAGCACAACATTACAAGGCCACAAATCCTTCACTATGATCCATAGCAATATTTAGGGACCTTCAAGAACAAAAACAATCACTGGAAAAAGATAGTTCATAGCTTTCATTGATAACCATACTAGAAGATGTTGAAAGCCTACTTCAAGACTTTTATAAAATGATCTAAACAGTCTTAAACCAGAATTCAAATTTTAAAGTGAATATTTCAATAAGACTTTAAGGATTTCTTTTGCTGAAAAAGTTATTGTTCTTTGAAGTTCATGTACTAACACCCTACAACAAAATGAAATAGAAGAAAGGGAAAATAAAAATCTGTTAGAATTGCAAGATCTTTAATGCTTTCAACTAGTGCTACTAAGTACTTATGGAGTGAGGCTATCTTAACAGCTACATATTTGATCAATAGGGTGCCTTCAAAAGTTTTAAAATTCTAAACCCCTCTTAATTGTTTTAATAAATGTTCTCCTTCCTCTCGGTTATCACATGATCTTCTATTTAAACTGTTTGATTGTACTGCATTTATTCAAATTCATTACAACAATCAGGGTAAGCTTAATCCTAGAGCATGAAAATGTGTTTTTATTGGTTATCCTTTGACTAAAAAAGGTTACAAATGCTTTGATTTGATATTCAAAAGATTTTTTTGTCCCTATGGCTGTCATCTTTGAATAAAACTTTGGTCTCCCTCACCTCATCTTCAAGGGGAGACGTGCCCAAAGTTTTATATATATATATATATATTCACAAGGAAATAAGATTATGGTCAATACAGACAATGATGTAGATAGTTTCTATAATCCTAATTCAAAATTTGATGATATCTCAAATAATAAAAACTAAGATCCATCTTCGATGCCCTTACAAAGTCAATCTCAGGAAAGAGTGAAATGTTTGTGAGGAAAGATGGACATTGTTTTTAAGGAAATTTTTTTTGAGAAAATATCCAGAATGACATAAAAGAGCACAGACAACTTGCAACATGATTAAGAATTTAACCCAAAATAAATCCAAAAATTGGAGACCAACTAGGTAAATCTCAGTCTCAACCTATTCCTATCGAGTGAGGGTCTCTTTAACCAATACCTATTCCAAAGTCAGATAAAACCTTAGATTTATCCATTGCTCTTAAGAAAAGTTCAAGAACTTGTACTAAATATCCTCTTTCAGAATTACTTCTAGATTGTCCAATGTTTCTATTTCTAATAATATACAGGAGGCTCTAAATATTCATAAGTGGAGGGATACAATCTTATAGGAGATGGAAGCTTTGGAGAAGAATAGACCATTGGAGAAAGTTGGTCTTTCGAGAGGTAAAACACTAATATCCTCTTTGAGCATTACTTCTAAATTGTCCAATGTTTCTATTTCTAAGAATATACAAGAGGCTCTAAATATTCATAAGTGGAGGGATACAATCTCATAGGAGATGGGAGCTCTGGAGAAGAATAGAACATTGGAGAAAGTTGATCTTTCGAGAGGTAAAACACTAGTTGGATGTAAATGCGTATTCATTGTGAAGTACAATTATGCAAGATCACTTGGAAGATATAATGCACGCCTAGTTGCTAAGGGGTTTACTCAAACACATGGCAATAACTACTCAAAAACATTTTCACCTATAGCTAAGTTAAATATTGTGAGAGTGTTGGCTTCTATTGCAGTTCATTTGGATTGGTCTCTACATCAACTAGATATCAAAAATGCCTTTCTAATTGGAGATTTAGAAGAAGAGGCCTACAGGGAGGTTCCCCTAGGATTTAGTGAAAGCTTCAGGAAAAGGATATGCAAACTAACAAAATTCTTTATATGGCCTGAAACAATTACCAAGGGTCTGGTTTGACAAGTTCACAAGATTTGTAAAGTCTCAAGGTTTCTTACAGGGACATTCTGACCATCCTCTATTCATAAAAACTTCTGTCGAAGTGAGGATTGCGATTCTAGTTATATATGCAAACAATATTATCCTCATTGGTGATGATTTTGAGGAAATTGAAAATCCGGAAAAGAATTTCCCAAAATAGTTTAAAATTAAAGTTGGATACTTCCTATAGATGCAAATTTCGATCTAAGAAGGGCATAATAGTCCCCAACAAAAGTATATCCTAGATCTTTTAAAAGAAACTATGATGAGTGAATGTAAAAAACAAGATACTCCTACGAAATTTAAGGAAGGTGTTCCAGTGGATACACGTAGATATCAACACCTAGTGGAGAAGCTAATTTATTTATCAGACATTGAACAAATATTTCCTTTGCTATCAATGTGGTAAGCTAGTTTATGCATATTCCCAATGAAAAACACCTGGAGGCAGTGTTCAAAAATTTAAGATACTTAAAGGGAACTTCAAAGAGAGGATTATTCTTTAAAAAAAGTGATCAACAAAGAGTTGAAGCCTACACTGATGCAGACTAGACATGGTCTCTTAGTGATAGAAGGCCTACTCCTGAGTATTGCACCTTTTTGTGGGGACATTTAGTAAGCTAAAGGAGTAAAAAGACAAAGAGTGGTAGCCAAAAGGAGTGCAGAGGCAGAATACATGACAATGGCTTAAGGGATTTGTGAAATAATATAGCTTAAAAGAGTAATGAAAGAACCTAAGAGACTAGTGAAGCACCTAATGAAGTTGTCCTATGATAATAAACCAGCTATCAATATCACCAATAATCCAGTTCAACATGATTGGACAAAACATATGAAAATTGACAAGCTTTTTATAAAAGAAAAACTTGAAAGTGGACTTATTTGCTTATCATTTGTACCTATAACACAAGAAGTTGTTGATGTCTTCTTCAAAGGGCTATTAAGGAAAAATTGTAAGTTCTCCATAGGTAAGTTAAGCATGATTAATATCTATGTACCAACTTAAGGGGGAATATTGATATTCTAGAGATAATTAGCTGATATTCTATAAATTAGTAGTTGAATTAATGAGATTTTATTGCTTAGTGAATAAATGGATTCTCCTTGATTTAAGGAGGTGATTAGGGTTATACTTTCCTATATATTCCTTATACTATTCACAAACAGGTCAAGGAAGAATTATTTTTCCCTCTTTCTTCAACTGTACATTAAAATATACTTCATATGAAGTGAAAAAAAGGCATTTGATAGAAGATGCCCCAATCACTAATATATGAATAATATAAAGTAGGAGAATCTATTGTCAACCATGGAGTTAATGTAGGAAAGAAATAATCCACCCTATAAAGTACAAGCATGATGCAAGAACATAGATTAGAAGATGATCAAAATTATTAAGGCAAATTTAATAATTGAATTTTAATTGTTGACTTGATCTAAAGGATACCTTAAATTTTCATTACTTTATAGTTTGTGGCAAAATCCTACTCATAAACAGGCCATGAATGGTGTTCACACATTTGTTACGAGAGGCAGAATTTAACATGAACTGGAATTTTATGCCTCTTCTAACCTCTTTTCCCTCTTTTTCCTAAACTTCTTGTTTCTCACTCTTTTATTTTCTACTCTTTTCAATGTCCTAGTTCTTCGACTCTATAATATCAAAATGTGAGGCAACTCATCATTAGATCTTAGGTTCCAGCTGCTTTTCATCTTCATTAGGGCTTTTCTTGTTTGACATCCTTCACATTGCAAACAAACTATTCGTAAGTCTCTTTCCTAGGAAGAATATTCTGACCAAAAGTAAGGGAGATAGAAAAAAGAAAGCTAAACAAGTTTCACAATCTTAAATAAAGAAGTCAATTCAATAAAGGTTTAGGATTCTAAATTGGAATCTTAAAGAAAATCTGAAGCTAAACACGTGTTATTAAGAGGACACAATGCCTTAATTGAGAAACAAGACCCAAAAATAGATTCAAATGCAGTTGCATACCATATAACCCTTGAGGCAACCAGATAATCTTCTGGACCCCAAGATATGCCTTAAGTTCATCTTCTATTTGTGCTCTAGTCAAATGGGGATTCCTATTTTTGTTTAGGAGGCACTCCTCAGTGGTGAGGCAAGTCCCTAAAAGAACAAACATAGTATCATAAATGAATCCAAAGGTGGAAAATATTTAGTAAAGAATAAGGGAAATTGCAATCTATTCGAAGATTTTGCAATGGCAGAAAAGGAAGCAATTTCTATACTACGTGATAAGCAAGAACACATGTAAAAACCAACTTAAATTGGATCTAGAATCTTAGGCCCTCCACTCTTGCAACTTCCAATCCACCCAATCTTAAGCTATCTATGAAAAACATGTATTATGAAATATCATCTTGAGCATGACTAATCAAGGGTCATATCAATTTCACAAATTCACATAGCTAGGAGGTCAGTTTTAGGTTTATAAAGTTGGAATGTAGAAATAAAGAAGAAATCTATTATCTTGCATAGATCAGCAGAAGATTTCTAAACTTATATAGCTTTGTTGTTTCTAAGATGACATCACATTACCTAATGAATTAACCAGAAATCCATACACAGCAACGAGACTAATCCAAATAAATTGTCAAAAACTGTTGATTCAAGATTGCGAAAAGTGCCAGATGAAAAGAATAATGTGTTATATTGCCAAAATTGTAACTAGAGGTGCATACCTTCTCCATCTACATGAATGCTTCCACCTTCAAGAATCATAGAGTTGTAAAATCTCGGAACCTTCTCAATCTCAAGAATCTGACAAGATATCTAAATTATTGTTAATTTTCAGAAAAAACGACATACTCATTGCACTTGAAAAGTAAAACAACATATAATACAAATTGTTTGTAACAACCATAATACGACCTTCCTTGCAACAAGTAGGTCATGACTCCAGTCTCTGTAACAACCATCATCAACACCTATAATTAGCAAGGAAAGATAATTTTAGAAAAAGTGCCTACCATGAAAATAGACTTCTTCTACCACCAACAACACGATAACTCGAAATTGGTTTCTTAAGTTAGACCATGACCAGACATGTATCTTGTAGCACTACTGATCATAATATTACAAAGATATATGCAAGCAGGTTCTTTTATCCAATTGCATGCATGAATGAGTCAACCACTAAAGCAGGACCATATCATCCAATGTCTTATCTTCAAGATGGATTTATTTACAAAGGCAAAAATTGTGTATCAACAAAGATACAAAAGATAGTTGTTGTATTTGAGTCTCACCTCCCCAACTATTAAAAGTCCAATCAATTCCAGCAACCATTGTCTCTGGAAGAGCAGAAATTGAAGCACTTTTACTTACTACAAACTACAAACAGAAACAAGGTATGTAAGGGAATAGTAAGCATAAGAAATTCAACTGAACAAAAATATAATTATGTAATATGTCCTATTAAAAGAAAAAGAAAAGCAAAGCAAAGAAACAAACACTCACAGTTGGTCCAGTATCACGAAACCAAGAATCGTTCATACTCATCTCTATGACCCTGATGTTTTCTGGCAGCTGATTTCGTGCATTTTCCCACTAAGAAAGAACTTAAAGTTTGAAAAAGGGAAATCAAATCTCATTAAAGCAAGTATATCAATGCTAAAAATGCCAAGTAACCTGAGCCGCACTTGCACAAACTGTCACGGGCTCAAACCTTGAAATTGCAGCTGCCACCTTGGCAAAAACTTGTTGTGCATGTACTGCATTATCTCGCCAGTTATCTGGGCGTTCCTGCACCACAAGATGAATTTGTTTTTAAACTAAACCAGACATTAACCACTTTTATAGAGAAATATGCGTTAAGTTCACATGCAAGAAAAGAATGTGAGAACGGTTTCCAGTTGAGAACACTGCCAACTTATTCAGCCACAGAGACAGGAATGGAAAAGTGAGTTATAGATCCCCAAGTCCTACAAGAAGAACATGCGCAACTCTACCTGAATCCTTAAACAGGTTACTGGGTTTCAGAACAAACTGTTCAACCAATAAAACAACAAACTAATTTAGCAAGATGCACCTAAAGACAGTTGCTTTTGTGTACAAGCATGTTCATTTTCTACAGAAGTTAATAAATCATGCTAAAAGCAAAAATCACAAAACTTTCGAAGCTTTGATAGGACATATCAAAAAGAACTAAACCTCTGTGGCAGAAAAACATTATGAAATAAAACTGAACAGCTAACAGTATTCGTACACGAAAAAGATCACGATAATTCAAGAATACATATTGTTATCAAACATGTAGAATTATTACAAGCACTTCACCTCGTACAATCAGAAAAGGTGAACCCTTAGCTGAATTATATCTAACATAAGCCAAACAGAACACCCAAGCATATAACATCATCAAACTACCCATAAGCCAAAACAAATGATTCAGAATAAACTTTCTGCATCGACATAAACTAAAAGAAAATGGGACAAGAGAAAACGTAGACATAAATAAGTAGATGGCGAAAAGATAGACATACGGGCCAACCCATCCAAGTGCGTGAGTGGGGCTCCCACTCTGCAGGCATACGGTATCCATTGCCAACTGGGTTGCCTTTCATGTCCACCATTTCTGTAATGCCTCAAACTAAACTGCACACTTTAAGTTCGCTTCAGTCTGAAGAGTGGGAGACCTTATCGGCGTCTCGAGAAAAAAGGTTTCAGACTAAACGACAAACTCAATGCCACACACTTAAATACGCTTTGGCTTAAGTGCCACACGTGACAACAGTAATAAATTTGCGTTTGGTTATTCCTCGGTAGTTTATAAGGTCCTTTCGTACACTATTTTAAACATCGGAGATTGTTTAAAGAATTAATGTCTATTGGCTTAAATGAAACTGGTTTGAGTAGGAATTAGTTTCAATATAAATAGCTTAAAGTTTAAAGATATTTTTTAATAATTGAGATTCTCTTATAATACCTCGTAGATAATAAAAAAATACCTATAATATATTATATAATAAATAAGCGAAAATATTTAATTTAATAATTATGATTATGATACAATCATCTTACTAAATTAAAATGATTTGCACAATAACAAGATAGAAAGCGTGTACTTGAAGTTGATTTTCATCCACTGAGAAGAAGGCTCGTTTATCTTTTCTTTAAAGTCGCACGCAAGAAATCTTTGCAA
This sequence comes from Erythroxylum panamense, assembly GCA_027123425.1. Taxonomy (NCBI): domain Eukaryota; kingdom Viridiplantae; phylum Streptophyta; class Magnoliopsida; order Malpighiales; family Erythroxylaceae; genus Erythroxylum; species Erythroxylum panamense. Next base: position 27,192,530 of record JAOTIZ010000006.1, on the reverse strand, counting down.
TATCTTACTCGAATTTTTTATATTTAATTTTCATTTGCTTTTCTACAAGGGTTAAGCAGCAATCCTAACGACAACTTATGAATTGCGAAACCAAGGATCCAAATCAGAGAGTAAACTTGGTTCTCATTTCCTGAAAATTCAGTGGTTAGCTCAAAAAGTTTGCTACCCACGAATTGGCCGTATGTCTAGCCATTAGAATCTACACCAGCATCAACACGAATACATGCGCTTAAGATACTAAACCTTTCATTTGTGAAGTTCTTTCTCTTTCATGGTAGACTATAACATACTACTCAAGCTGCCCGGCGCTTGCCGGAGTGACAAAAACACTATCACAGCGCCCAGAAACATTTATATGCAGAACAAAGATGATGATGTGAAACTAGGTGGGTTGAGTTGCAGAAGGTCCAAGAGAAAGTTTCGACAAAGAGACAGGTTCTCAAAAACATATATGAAGCAACTCCTCAACATCTTGCATCAACATATCTATCAAATTCCCCAGACCACAAATCAACATCTACTCAAAGAAGTAAAGCACATAACAACCTATATGAATGTCTTTTATTCTTTTTGTTGCTGCAGACATTTGACGCAAATAATTAGAGGCATAGCATATTAGCATTGACAAAGCAAAGGATAAACTAAACAGGCTGGAATGCTCGAAGATTTTCGCCAAATTGACTGAAGTTTTTGTTGAATGAGCTTTATCCTTTCTCTTTCTGATCCTACTATGCAGGCTCTTGAGAAATTTTGCTGAGACAGATTATTATCATGCAGTACCTTTACATTCTATAAGTGTTCAGTTACTAACTAATTAGCTTCTACTCATCTAGCATTTGGTTTATTAGCTGTACCGACAGATGTTTTTAATATGAAAACAGCATCCAATACTTTGTGTTATGCTACAAGACGCATACGAAAAACAGGCATTTTCCCCGTCTGTGTATAAGATCATGTCTCATACTAACATCTTAAACAAGTCAAAATTTTTGGGATATTGGGAAGCAGCAATTGCTCTAAGAGAATCTAATGTTGGTGGAATAACAGTTTTCTTTAACTTTCTAATCTATTCCAAATATAAATGCTCTGCAATAATTCATTCTACAAGGAAAAAATGATTTCCTAGTCCTAAACAACAGTTTCACCAAGAAAACATCAGCCAATAATGATACGTCAGCAAATAAAGCACTCTTACACAGCAGTTATGGTGTATATAAATCTCTTGAACACTGGAATAAAATGCCAAAAAGATCCCATTTTCCGGCAAACTGCTGAACAATACTGAGAAAATGCTGAGGGCCGCATGATTATGGGAATTTAGGGCCCATTACCCTCTCTCAATACTAACTTTTTCATAATAAACAAAGACCACAAGAATTCAGCAACAGGAGCAGCATGCATACACTCAAAATAAAGGTCCACTTAGATGAAATTGTAGGTTATCCACACAGAATTTAAGAGAGACACTTATATTATTACATGAAGAAAATCATATCAAAATGGTCTGCACTGAAAATTCTCTCAATATTCTTAGAATTCAAATGCATACAAGCAACCCTCAATGTGTCACATTCTTCTAATCATTATTCAGTAGAACAACTATAAAATTTTATCAATCGATCCAGCAAAACCGATCAAATGTCACCAACTGACAAAATTTTGTGGTGTTGCTTCATTACCGTAAGGAAATGAGCATCCAGAACAAAGCTTAAAAGGAAAATTTTCAGAAGCAATAATCATTCTCTGCTCTACCATCCAGTATGAATTTCATAAATTCATGACGATACATGACAATCCAAACATGTGGCTTTACCAAACCTTGTAAGAAAACCTGGATCTCTGCAGATTGCTACTTTGATATTTTATCTGCAGATGGTGAAGTAGTTTCGAATGATGAACTCGATGGCGAAACCATTCCAGTGGACGAGTTAAATGGAGGCGAAACCTTCCCAGTAGACGACGAGTTAATTCGAGGCGAAACCTTTCCAGTAGTCGAGGTAATTGGAGGCGACCTTTTGATCGACGAAGCAGAGTTAGCATGCTCTTCATTCTCAGCAAGTTGGCGAAGTTGCTCTTGAAGAGCACGTACCCTGTCCTCAGTCTTTCGAAGTTTTCTCCATCTATAAGTAAACCAGAGGCCTAAACCACCATATACAACAATGTAAGAAGCCCACACATAAGGATAAGTTTCTGCATGCTCTTTGAGTTTTCGATATCGGTCAAGAACGTTCTCAGTCAACCCAGAAGGGACATTAGCAGTCCGCTGATCTTCTTCTTCTCTCACTTCTTTGGATGCCGACATCGTTAATAAAAGTCTACAGGTGCTGCAAAGCCAACAGAATAATAATGGGTGAGGAGTAGGATAATAATGGGTGAGGAGGAAAACAAAAGCTGGGCATCAAACCTGGAGGTGTGAAAGTGAGTATGACGAATATTTAGTGATTTCAAGATGCTTAATTGATCGAAACGCGAGATCTAGATATAGAGTGAGTTTGTGTGTATGGGCTGGGACTTTCGTCAAACAGTTAACAGGCTTTCAAATGAATGATATTCGAACTTTCCACGCAGTGAAACAAGAAATTGAAAAAAGAAAATAGAAGTAAAGAAACACCCGAGAGAGAACAAAGTATATGAAGAAAAACGGACTAGAATGGAAGGACGACGGTTGTCACTCTCGCGTTCTCCTACGACCAAGTGGTTTGTTTGTGAAAATTGAAATGGTGTGCTCAGTTAACTCTCCCTAAACGCTGCATTGCGCAATTTCTTTCCAAAATAAGATGAAGTTTGTATTTTAAATAGTTTTACGCCAATTTTACAAATATAAGATCCCTCGCTATAAGTTTATGTTTTTCCTTTCTGATCGCCAATCTTTTTCTCAAAGTTCACTTGCAACTTTCGTATATTTCTTGCTTACTCAAGTGTACCAATCGGAAGTTGGTTTTACTTTTACTTCTTGTTTTTGTTTACTGATTTTTATTTTTATTTAAGCAAAAATATCTTATAATTAAATAATAAATAATAAATCCATTAAGCAAATAATTTTAATTTACTTATACAATATTTATTAATAAATATTCATAAAATCTAATTATATAAATTAATTTTCAAATTTTTACTTATTTGATTATCTATTTTAATAAAACATAATTAGATTTTGTGAAAATTAATATTTATTTGTTATTATTTTCAATTATAAAACTAATATTCTTAGAATTAAATATTTGATATTTAAAATTTAATATCATAAAATAACATGTTTTTACAACAAACAAGTTATTTTTTGCTAGCAAGCGACATTCTTCATGAAGGCACTGTCTCTTCACTCCTTTAGTTGAACTAGCTCATTCCTCAACTCCTCTTTTATTGGTCTCTTGTTAGCAGTTGATTATCCTCTAGCGCTTCATGTTTTATTTTATTAGGAATAAGGCTTCCAATTCGACAGCTGATTTACCATTAGATCTTGGACATAGTGTGATATGTCTAAATGAGATTATGGATTTGATCTACCTAAATTCATATTTTTGCACCTTCACTTGTAGGCCTCAGGCAATAGTTATACATAATAGACGTGAAAACTGTTTGATTTACACTTGACTGCAGAATTATGAATGTCCTTACACATACTGAGTATGCTATTTAACCAGCCACCCAGAAAAGTCAAGTTGGCATTTTGCGTAATTTCACTAACACCAAGTATTCAGATCTATCTTGATTATTTTAATAATATAGAGTCTGATGCAAGAGTCTGAATCTTCTGTCTAATTTTATGGTGTCTTCTTCTGTCCCATGAATTTTGGCCATTTATTTATGTGGGTCCTACGTGAGTCCCGCATAAATGAATGGTTGAGATTCCTGGGACAGAATAAGACATCATAATATTGGATAGAGGATCATGTCCCCTGATACAAAGGTAAACATGTGACTATTTTAATAATATTAGCCTGTAAATAGGGCTCGAGCATTCTTGCTTGGATCAGGATTACTTTTTCTAGCTTTATACACCCTTTTTGTCCCCGACGAGGACCTTGTGGACGTAGTACACAGACTTATGTTTCTCTGCGTTTCCCTTGCCTATACTTAGTTGATAGCCTAATTTTAAAAGGCCAGGTAATGAAATAAGGTTTCTATTAGTCTCAGTATCGATGTAGTAATAGGTTGTAATAATGAATACAAAATTGAATTAGACCGAACAGTAAGACTGAGTTAACTATGAATTGTCTAATTAGTTGTTTCGATTATTGGTAAGAAGCCTTAAAACTTAGAGTTGGCTCATTAAAATGCAAAATGACAATTGTTATTAAACCTTTAAGAAACCATATAAACCTATTGGGAGAGTTACATTGTTAATACACCTCTTCTCTATTAACATCATCTCCATTCAGTCAACTATCCACTATAATTAGACTTTATTTTCTCCTAAAATCATGTACATTAATTTTGTGTATTATTTAGTTGATTTATTACTATAGTTGGAGTCATCTAAAGTATATAAATAGGTGGATGTACATCACTTACAAACATACAGAAATGCAGAGATCATTTCTACATTTCTTTCTTCGTTCTCTATTTCCATATGGTATCAGAGTCTCCTTTGTAACAAAAGGAATCAAACTTCTTGAACTTTTTTCATTCTTTCTCTTAGCACTTTGCTTTCTTATTCTGGGTTTCTAAATCTACTCTAAAAATAATTTTCATATACCAAGTTGTTATTCCTTTTGAGCATATTACAATGGTGCAAAAATTATCTCCAAATGTCTCTCCATGCACTAATGCACTACCAAAAACCATTGGTTTTCAAATTTGAACTGCAAACACCTCTTTATACATAGTTATGTGTTTGAATTGTAAGAAATTTGAGATCAAGTAGCACTTGGCAATCATGTTTAGCCTATTCCTAATGTTGCTATGATCTACGCAAATCTTCGAGATTATCATCATTTATGGCATTTGCTTATAACTCTCAAAGATCAATATGAACCCATTTGTAGAACTCAACACTATCATTAAGGAGCTCATCTTAGAGGAAAGTCACCTTAACATACTCCATATTGAAAAATCTATCTCATCTACTAATGTTGTCTTTGTAACTCATTCTTTGTCTCAAACTTCTCACAACCCAATTAAGAAGTTTTATAAGGATCTTACAGTTATTGCAAAAAGCTCGAACATCACATCTCTAAATGTAGAAAATGATTCAAGCAAAACTCTGAACAAGATAATTATCTTAAGTCTCTCTAGCCTACTTCCACTGTTGTATCTCCTGAACATATTTGCATAGAATATAATGTGGACCTAAGTTCTTCTCACATTAGCAAGAGTGTCACCTCAAATTCAAGAATTCAATCACATAGTTAGATACTTTACATTAAACAAAACACATATACTCTTTATAGCATATTCCACTTCCTATGCTTGAGTCTCCAACAAAAATGACTCCAATATTCACTTCTAATTTGATCAATAATTATTCATTTCTAGGAATGGAACATTTGACTTACACGATATACTTCAATGAAAGCCTATATCAAAAGAAGATTTTTCTCCTCAATCGTCTGTACTCTTTACATACTATTTATCAATCAATTAAATTCATCATCACTTTTCAGTCATTTTAATATCTCAAGAAAATCAATTCCAACTATTCATGATCTCTCAATTAGATCAATTTCTATCATATCTTACATTATTGGTATATTTCTTACACTAAAACTCAGTGGAACTATAGACATATTCATTTGTTTATACTTTGGTATATTCCATCAAGATCATTACATCTTATCTAGGAATGTATTTTTGACAAGTCAACAATTAATATCATTCACTAATGATACCAAGATTCCAATTGATTCTAAACAACATTTTTATTTTTGTGCTTGCCACGATCATAGTGGACTTTTTCAAGATCGTGACAGAACCAAATAATCTCAGCCACGATCGTGTATTGCTTCTTTTTCCTTCCTTTTACTCGAATTTATCACAGAAAGTAACATCATTTTACACTCTCAATCTATCCCCAATTGATCATTATAAACGTTTCATTTGCTACTCTGAGTCATCTCATAAGATGGGGGCTAAGACTGATGGGCATTTAATAAGTTACAGATCACTTCCTATATCAGCTCCAAACATAGAACATATATATTGTTGGACCAATGGTGGTTGACAAATTAAATCTCACTTATGTTTTGATAATAATAAAATCTATAGAATTGGTTAAGAAATCATTTCAGGTATATTGGGAGTATTATTGTG
>JAOTIZ010000006.1:27164696-27176961 GCA_027123425.1 Erythroxylum panamense | reverse complement strand
CTTTGAATTAATACTAGAGATTTTGGATTGTCTTGGTTTTATCAATTCTGTGGTGTTTAGTGTGCCTTTCATAGGTTATATAAAAAACAATCCATGTTTAGTTATCGCATCACAAATAAAATCATTATTCTCATATATTGAAACAATCTTTTCAAAATATAAGGAATAACTAGATTTTATTAGACAAAAAACAGAAATAATGTTCCTTACAATCATTGGCATGTAATAAACATCCTCCGAATATAACCTATGACCACTAGGAAAGTCCATGATAACTACTCCCACTGATTTAGCTGAAACATAGGATCTATCTGCTATCTAGACTTGAAACTGGCCTTTAGGTAGTCTATTTCTTTGCTGGAACCCCTGTAAAGGATTACAAAGCTAGTTAGTGGCTCCTGAATCTAATATCCATGAATGAGATAAATCTACCACATTTCTAGTTCCTAGCAAACTTAGGAAGCCCATACCTTGTTTACTTTTGAGGTACTTAAGGTAGATTGGACATTTTCTTTTCTAGTAGCCCATCTTATCATAGTGGAAACACTTTCCTTTGGTGTTCTCTTTGGCCTTCTTTTTTATGGGTTGGGCCTTGACCACTGTTTGGGCCTTCTTTTTCATTGGACCTTTCTTCTTTTGCTTGCCCTTACCCTTGTGCTTAAAAGAAGATGCTACATTAGCTTCTAGCCCATGAGCCTTGATATTCAATATCTCCTCCGTGCTCTGGAGGGTATTCATTAACTCACTCAAGGTGAACTGCTGAAAGGAAGAGTTTAAGCTATTGATGATCATAATCATCTGCGTATCCGCATTCATGTCCGCCCTAAGCATCTCAGCCTCAATGATCGAAGAGATTACCTTCATCATGTAATCTCACACCAGTTTACTAGGTTTTTGTCTGAGATTATGAAAGGTTTCGATAGCTTTCACTCTTGCAGACATAGTCCTCACACCAAACATCTTATGTAAGTGATGGACCATAGCACTAGTAGTTTTCATACAAGCAATTTACTTTTGCAATATGCCACTGACAGAATCTAGAATATAACATTTAGTAGTCTTGTTAGCTTTTTGACAACGCTCATATTGTTGGACTGTCTCAGGAGTTGAATCTCTACTTGGAGGTGAATGCTCATTTTCAGTTAAAACCCATGAAATATTGAAGAACAATGTCAAGGTTACTTCTCCATTCATTAAAATTCTCTCCGTTTTCCAATTTTTTATTTTTCAAAAGTAAAGTGAGTGGATTCATTTTGTGGTTGATTATGTCTGAAAATATAAATTATTAAAACATGAGCATACCAATCAATAAAATTAGAACTTAGTATAAAATCATGATGCATGGATGCATGATGATAGATTTAACAAAACTTAAAAATAATTAAATGCTTATATGACAGTTATTTTTCTTATCTATAACAGACTGAGTGACGGTGGGCTATCTTATCCATTAAAAGAAAAACTGGGACCCCTTTGCACTTAAAAAGCTACCAAGCATCTTCATGCTTAAATTTTAAAGAAGTGTCTTAATTTGATCCATACTCTTACCAACAGAGCTACAGTGGGCAAGTGATTGATAAAATATGTTTGAGTGTTTAATCATTTGATTCATTCATTAATGGTATTTACAAATCATGCCTCAGTGGGAGGTCACATTTACTACCAATAAATGGACTTATCCTTAAGGAAACTCAAACTATGCAAGACTTAGGATTCATGTCCTCCGGTGGTAACACTTCACCACATGCAAATGGGCCATCATTTGGAAACCGTGGACTCTCATATGAGCATCCTCTCCCACTCAATCTTTTGGGGATTTAAGTTTTAATTACCATCTTGTCAAGATTCAATTTATTATCCATCTTATATTGTTTCATTTTATATCTCATACATAATGAATGCATGGCAAAGCCTAGGGTTGGCAATTTTCTAAATGACATGCAATTACTTAATAACACATTATTTTCATTCATTTTTCAATTCATCACATGAAATAATAAAGCCACATTTGATTGTCCATCCTAGAAACATAAAAATAATTACAAGCATTTTAGGCCTAAAATATTCTTCTTGGACATGGATCTTCCGCTTCAAACTCTTCGCTCACATAACCCGGCCCAATCGGTTAAAAGTGTGTAATGGCTTTACTTTTCAACACAAAATTTGATTTTCATAAAATAGAATTTTTTCCCATAAGAAAATAAAAATCTGCACTTGTTTTTCACCAAAACCAAAACTTATGAACATTACATAAAAATTCCAGCTCTTGTAAAAAATGAAATTTTGTTACAAAAAAGTTCAAGCAACCAAAAATTTGTTAAAACAAAATTTCAACAAATTTGTTTTCTAAAAACTAAAAAATAGTCAACACACCATAATCATATGATTGAGCCCAAGTTTATTATATAAATTGGAGACATTTTCATAGTTTTTACTACACTTCTTGGCTCCTATTTTTAAATTTTATGCTTAATTTGACTCTTAAGTGCCTGCCTGTACTGTATGTAGTTTGATAGTAAAATTATCACAATTCATTATTAATTGCACTAAATTAATTTTCTAAGAACAATTGATACTGCAAACTACCATTTGTTCATTGTAGGAGACTCAAGAAGAAGAGACTCAAGAAGAAGAAGCAGAGTCAAGGGAAGGCTGAAGATGATAAGTCAATAGGTCAACAGGTGCAACAGGATGTTCACTGTGGTTAAAGGATGATTTGTCGCTGCGGTGAAGTATGAAGAATTCCAAACAAAACTTTTGGAAAAGTTTTGTCGTAGCGTGAATTAATTCTGTCACAGCGGCGAAAGAACCAACACTCTAAGCTAAAACTTTAAGGAAAAGTTTGCCACAGCGAACTCATATGTCCCCACGATGAATCTTCAAACACCAAAATCATTTTTAGAAGCTTTACCTACTGTGCAAATCTGACCCAGCAACTTATTTTGAGAAGAAACCTATTTTTAGATAAGTTAGAGAGAGCCGACATATATATATATATATGAATATTCCATCAGCTTAGGAGGGGGGAGACGAAGGGACGACTCCATCGTTCTTTCATATCTCCCTCATTTATCCATCATCTTGCATCATTTTCTAACATATCTCTCTCCATCTCATTTTCCCTGCATTTTCACCGCTGACTTCCATCATGGGTAGCTTGGATTTATTCCTAGTTGTGAGGTTTTCGATTGCAATGTGTGGCTAGACATTTTCCTTCCTCTTGAAGATGTAGCGATGGCTAGAGTTCAATGGGCTTCCAAGGGGAGTAGCTTAATCCATGTTTAGCTATGATTTATGATTTCCTAGGTTTAGGATTTATAATTTGTAGTTGAACAATCTTGATTAGAATTTAATCAAGTGTTGGATATTTAATGTGTGGTTTGGATTTGTTGATGTGGAACTTGGAGCTTAAATATATGAAGTCTTATATATTTCTATTTGTGATCTTGTTGATTCTCTTTTATCTATCTAGTTGTGTTTGATATTGGGTTAATTCTAGATCCCAAAGTGACTTGTTGCATTATCTTACCCACTACACACCCTAAGGGCATTTAACAAGGTCTTAAGAAATGGAGTTCATTAATTAAGACCTTGGACTTAAAGAGTTCTTTAAGGTTTACCCATTTGAAACTTAGTGATTTCTACACCTATCAAAGATCAATTTCGAACTATGATAGCGAAAGCTCATTTTCAAGAGGATCCTATCACTAACTGAAAGTTTGTTTTATCTTTCCGTTTTCTATTCCCAAAAATCCAAAAATACTTTTTACACATTTTTCTCACAATTCATTTAATTTTGTTAAGATTTTCAAAGACCAAAACCCCCTCTTTACCAAATTACCTTGCATTTCATGACATATAAGTTAGCTTAGGTCCATTCGTTTTAGGTTCCGATTAAGTGAGATAACCCAAGGTTGTATTCTATATTGCAATCTTTGGAATTAATTTTTTGATTTGACCTCCAAGGGTAAGAACAAAAGGGCTCGAATCATTTCCTTAATCACTTCTCTTGATCAATCAATCCTTATCATTTGCATGTGTCTAACTTATTCTTAGGTTTATACCTCAAGAACATTTGGTTTTGTAATATCATAATTCAATTACTTGCCATTTCTTTTCTAGCAGTATATGCTCTCAAAATATCAAATTCTCCTTCACCTTTACTTAATACATATTGCTCATCTCTTTTGAATCACAACTACTATCATATGAACAACTTCGTTCTCATTATAATCATGCCTTTGGTACTTTGATATCAACAATTCATTCACTAAAGTTATAACATCATCAATCGATCATTCCAGCTTTTCTTATATTTTTTGGTTAATTTTTCATGGTCATTAATATAAAGAAAATGAAGTATTTAGGTAACACCTTATAAAAAAATGTTCCTTTATGTCTTAAGTTTCAAATGAACTAAATGTCATAAAATTAAGTTTAGTATCCTACAAGTTATACACAAAATACTTTAAACTGTTCTCTCACTACTACAACACTCAACATTCAACTTCAAGCCAAAATTTTGAAACTTTAAAAAAAATAATTAAAATTCTATTTCCTCATGAAATTTGTATCCATATGTCTCTAGTTTAATATAAATAAAAAATAATCCTATTTGGGTATCTAAAAATCAAGATATGGCCAAAATACATATGCCTATTCAGTGAAAACATTCCATTTAACAAATTCCAGTACACTTCATTATTTTCATCCTAAACTCATAAATCAGTCATTATCAATCCATTCCTAATGAATTCAGATGACCATGAAATTTGGTAGAGAGGAAAGACTATATGTTAGGAGTTCGTGGCCCAAATTTGAAGTCAATTGGAGGTCCGGAGAAGAAGTTATGGTTAATTTAGTAGAGGGTGTCAAAATCTGCCAAAAAGCATAACACCTTCACTGTCACAATTGTGCACGATCGTGCACTTCCTGCTGATTCCTCACTATCATGATCATGCACTGTCTGACACCTCCTTTCTGTCACGATCATGCTTGTGCACGATCATGCATTGTTTAATTTCTCCCTTCTGTTGTGATCATGCTTGTGCACTATCTTGCAACTCATCTGAGGCTCATGAAGCACGATCATACACTACCTTATTTTTCCTTTATGTCACGATCGTGCAACTCCTTTAGAGTTTCCTCTCTATCACGATCATGCTTTTGCATGATCATGCAACTCCTCTAGTGCTTCCTTTAGTACAATCATGATAAATGAAACTTACCCAAATTTACGTAACTGCATATTTTCATCCCCAGTTTTTCTCTTTTGCTTATTCTAACGTTTCTAACTTATGTCCTCATTATTTTCTCTTCATTATTACTTCCATTTCAGATTGACTCATTCAATCACAAAATTCAAAATCTATGATTGATCAAAAATAGAACATATCATTTACGCATCTTCGCCATATTTTCTACACTTCTTCATCTTCATCAACACCTTTATTTCATGTATAACTTATCATTTTAACTCTTCCTATATCACGACATCACATTACTCATTTTTCCTTAACTCTAGACTCATCTTAGTTCATCCCTAGAACACCTAAAGAGATCCACGTATATCAACAGTGAAAATAGAGCATTAACACCTATTTACCTATCAAATTTTTCTGCACTCTTTTTACACCATCTTTAACGATCATTATAACTCAAATCATCACAACAATGATTTATGAACTATTGATCATTATCATATGTCTAAAAGTAAGACATGAACATACCCATTTTCTCATGTTTCAGCATATACGTATCATTCTTTTATAATCATTTAACTATTAACTATCATCAAAATGCTTCATTTAACAAATAAAGAAGATTAGTGCTTAAGACTTACTTGTTTAAGCTTCAAGATCTTCAAACTCTTATTGTTTTCTCTTAACCCTAGCTTTCTTCTCTCACTCATAAATCATCATTCAAGAGTGGTAGGGTAGGGTCTTTAATAAGAAATAAAGAAGACAATGAAATAGTAGCAACAAATGAAAGATGAAAGCAAGCTTCGACATCGGTGGGTGAAAAGTGAGTATCGGGGATGAAGACAAATAAAGAAGAAGAAAATGAAAATAAAGAGAGACATTTAGCTAAAGAAATAAAATAAAAGACCAAATGGTTTTCTTTCATTTAGGCTATACGTAAGTGAGGTGTGTGGCAAGGCAAGTGACACTTGTCACTTGCCATATGTCACCACCTTATGGTCTTCATTTGGTCTTTTAAACTACTAGTTCATTTATTTCGCCATTTCTAATCCAATTATCTCCCGATTTTTCATGACACTTGTCATTAAATCCCAATGTCATTTATAAAAATTTCCACTACCATTTACCTCATATGCTACTATTCATCAATTGGTCTGCCACTTAGTATTTTTACTACTCCAAATATACCCTTAATTCCAGAAAATTCTCATATTTCACCAAAAATTCTAATTCACTACTTATACACTCCATCTCAATTTTTAAGACATATAATCCATAATTTACATTATAATCACATTAAAAAAATCATTTATACTCAAAAAATGTGAAATGAGTGCATGAACAATTCATTATAATATGTGCAATAATCAAATTCATGTGTGTGTATGCTAACATTATGCATGAGCATGAAATGCATTTTTCTAATCTCTCTTACTATTTCTTAATTACAAAAATCTAGAGTTCTAACCCTCATTATAGAAATGGGATGTCAAATTCCTCCTCTGCATTATCTGTCACATCAGTATCTCAAATTCTTGGTATCTCAATTTTTCCTTATGTGACCTCTAATTCTTCCATTTTTGAATCTTTAACAATATCATCTATTCCACACGTTGTTCGCATTATTAATAATTCTACTATGCATGTACAACATATAGGTATTGTTCACATATCCACATTACATTTACTTGAAACCTGTCTTTGTTCTTAAACTCTCATTAAATCTTATTTCTGTTGGATATGTAAACTTGGTGTTAACTTATCCTTTTTGAGTTGTGGTTGCATTATGCAAGATCCACAGATGGGCAAAATAATTAGGAAGGGTGTAAGGTTAGATGATTGTTTGAGTTCACTTTATTAAATCCTCCTTCAAACCTTGTTAATAGTGCTGTCTCCTCCCACGTATGACACTTTTATTTAGGTTAACTTTCTACCTCTAGATTATGGTTTGTAACCTCTAGTGAAAACCTAGGTCATGTTAAGACTGAACATTTTGATTATGTCCCTTACCAACAATCTACAACTCATGCTTTATCATTTTCTCTCAATGATTCTATCTCTTTAGCACTTTTTAATCTAATTGATTATGATATTTGGGGTCCTGCACCAAATGAAACTATGGGTAACATGAAATATTATGTGATCTTTGTTGATGATTTTTCTCACTATACATGGATTTATCTATATTTAAACAATTCTCTATTTACTATTATTTTGCCAATATGATTCACACTCAATTCTCTTGTAAAATTCAAGTATTTCGTGCTGATAATTTGATGGAATACAAAGATGTAACATTCATTGATTTTCTTAATCAACAAAGGACTATAAAGATCCTTCCAATCACATCTCAACAAAATGTTTAGGTTGAATGCAAACATAGACATATTCTTGACATTACTCGAGCCCTTCTTATATCACCTTCTTATCCTAAAAGCCTTTGGGAAGAAGCAGCATTTACTGTTGTCTATACTATCAACCACATTTCCTCTCTTATCATAGGTAATATCTCTCCTTATGAGCGATTATTCAATCATACTCCTGATTATCAATCTCTTAAGTTTTTGGATATGCGTGCTTTGTGTTACAACCTTATGAGCACACCAAACTTAAACCTAGACCACGTTTATGTTGTTTTCTAAGGTTTGGGATAGAGCATAAAGGATATAGATGTTGGAATCTACTATCTTAAAGACTTCGAATCTCTCGACATGTCATTTTTTTAGAACATAAAATGTTTTTCACAAGATCAAATTTGAGTCAATGAACCCTTACATAAATTTTTTCCTGATCCTACTATAGCTTTATTTCATGATATTTCTTCTACATATCTGTTTTTTACAAATTTAACAACTTAACATAACCAACGCATGATTTTATTATATCTCCTCTGGCTACAAATCCTCTATCCTCACTAAATAGCTCTTCCTCTTCTTTTCATTCACTAGAATTGTCTGAGTCTCCATAACTTCTTCATCGATCCTTTCAAGCAAGTCAACCATCTATTCGTCCTAAAGACTTCTATGTTTATTCCAGTATTGTCTCTCTATATGAACCTCACATCTATCGTGAGACCATCTTTAACCCTTTATGACAACAAGTAATGGTGGAAGAATGACAAGCTTTCTCCAACACCAAAATTTAGGACTTAATTGACCTACCTTCAGATAAGTTTGTTATTGGTTATAAACGGGTCTACAAAATTAAGACTCGAGCTGATGGATCAGTCAAAAGATACAAAGCACAATTGGTTACAAATGGGTTTACTTAAGAATATGGAATTGACTACAAGGAGAGCATTACTCTAGTCTCTCATTTAACTTCAATCCATAGTCTTATTACCATGATAGTAAACAAACATTGGGAATTGTTCTAGATGGATATTCAAGAATGTCTTTCTTAATGGTGATCTTCATGAAGAAGTATATATGCAACCTTTATTGGATATGTTTATCCACCTGATAAAGTTTATCATCTTGGCAAAGCCTTGTATGGCCTTAAGTAAGCTCTTTGAGCATGGTTCACTACATTCAACTCCACTATCAACTGTTTTAGCTTTACGTCCAACACTTATGGTCATGCTTTGTTTCTTTGAAAACTAGATCAAAGGTGCCTCTTCTTCTTCTATATGTTGATGATATGATAATAACTTGTGATGAAACTCAGGGGATCACTACTCTTAAATATTGTCTTCATCAACAATATGAAATAAAAGATTTATATCCCCTAAGCCATTTTTAGATCTTAAAGTATCTTTGGATGGATTAAGCTACTACTTATCTCAAGTCAAGTATGCTACTAATCTTATCTTTTGTCCTGGTCTTACTAACACTAAGATTGCTAGCACTACATTAGACTCTCATTATCATATCTCTGCCACTAATGGAACCCATTTGAGTGATGGTACACTTTATCAATAGCTGGTTGGTAGTTTTATATACCTTAGTGTCACTCATCCAAATATTGCTCATGCAATTCACATTGTCAATCAGTTCATATCTGCACCTCATACCACTCACATTTTTGTTGTTCTTCGCATACTCTAATACATTCGAGGTACCTTATTTTATGGACTTCACTTCCGCTATTCATCTTTATTGGACTTACATGCATACTCTAATACCGGCTAGGCCAGAGGCCCAATTGATCATTGATTTACCATTGGCTACTGTTTCTTTCTTAGCACATATCTCATTTCTTGGCACAATAAGAAGCAAATGATTGTCTCCCTTTTAAGTACTAAAACAAAATACAAAACAAAATACCAAGCCTTAGTTAACACTACCTCTAAAATTTTATGATTATGATGGTCACTTCAAGACATCAGTGTCACCTTTTCATCATTAGTTCCTTTATTTTATGATAATCATAGTGCCATGTAGATTGCTCACAGTGATGTCTTTCATGAACGAACTAAACACATCGAGATCAATTGTCATCTTACGTGTCATCATGTGCTTTACGAAACTATACAACTTGTCCTAATCTCATCTTAAACAAAAATTGATAATGTTTCTACCAAATCACATCCACCTCAACATTTTCAAGATCTTCTCTCAAAACTCAAGCTATCATCTTCACTACCAACTTGAGTTTGAGGGTTGATATTAACATAATCTGCATTCAGTCAGCTATCTATTATAATTAGCCCTTATTTTCTTCTAAAATCATGTACATTAATGCTATGTACTATTTAGTTATTTATTACTTTAATTAGAGTCACCTTGAGTGAATAAATAGGTGGATGTAAATCACTTACAAACACAAAGAAATACAAAGAACATTTCTACATTTCTTCTTCATTCTCTATTTTTACTATATTTTCTCCCTTACCTTTTAATCCATAATTCTTTAAAATCTTTCAAATATCTAGATTCTTTTTTTTGGGGTTTTTTTGCCTTGTCTCATCCAATGACATGAAAGGTGTTCGTCATAACTATAATATTCTGCATTAACTTCAAGTTAGGTGACTTGTAAATGATCATTTTTATCTTGCTATTGTGTTTACTACTATCCATGAGTTCTTTTGAAACCATTTTTTATTTTAATCAATATTTCTTTTTTAACAAAATTTTTCTATTGGGGTAATTCGATGAATTTGTAGTTATATTCTTCTTTTAGTGCCCACTTCTAATGGCTATTTTTCATTTTCATTAAGTACATTATACTTTTTTTCAATGGTTCTTATGATGTTATTTATGTATCGCTAGCTTCACAAAATTTATGCTAAATTTTCTTTCTTTAGATGATAAGTTAACGAGATATCTTCTATTAATTTGTATCAACTACGTTAATTTTATTTTTATTAGGATGATTAGGGGAGAAAATATATACATTTTTCTGTCTTGTCATTGAGTTCCATTACATTTCTTTTGTGTTTTGCCCGTACATAATACTCACTTTGTCCTTTCTTTAAAGTAAAGTGTTAATCTATTATTTATTTGAGCTTTTAAGAGATTATGGTGATAATTAATATTGTCTTATTTATATAATCTGATAATATGCCTATAATTTTATGGCTACTTTTGAGCGTTGTTGTCCTTTTTATTCTCTCTAATGCCTGCTCATTCAAATTGTAACTGTTGTTTCTAACGATTATTTACTTGGTAATACGCCTTTACTTTTATGAATAATCACTGTTGTTTCTAGCTTCGCCCCTAGTTGTGGCCCTTTCTGAAATCTTAATTAAATCTTCAACTATCTATGTATCAACTATAACTCAATTACCTTGTCCAAAATTGCAAAAGATACTTCATTGACTTTGACAATTTCTCTTTTATGAGCATATTACCTCAACATGGTCAAATTTAACTAAGAAGCTAAATATCCTCTCCCTCTCTATAAATTCCCTAGAGTGCTTTAGCTTAATCATTACACTTCATCATCACACCCTTACAATCATTTATGTCAAGTTAATTACCATCCATCATATTATAACATTCAAGATTATAGTTTGATTTCTAGTTGATATCTTTATCTTGATCTTATAAATATGGGCTGCATCTCGTTTCATTTAATAGGTACAATGAAATACTTCCTAAATTTGTTTGATATTATATAGGAACACATAATTCTTATTGATCTTCGATTTCAATCAATTACAAAGCTAAGACAAAATCATTGTCCCAAGTATAAAACTTTACACTAGGATTAGATTTTATCGTATTCTGATGGATAATCTTTCCTTTCTTTTAAAGAATGTCTTCTTTATATGCTACCATTTAAATAGTAGGCAATACGCATTCTATGAAGTTATGTATTAAACACATTTTGTCCTAAACAAAGGTGATTTCTTATTTATAATTTTTAATACAAAAGTATATTAAACTTGACCATCTAGCCTTTTACTTCTAACTTCCAAAAGCTTTTTCTTATTTTCTATTATTTGTTTGAGTATTTTTTCTAAAAGAATATCTTCATCCAAATATCAATGTCAAGGTCCTCCTATCTCTTTACAACTACATAACCAATTTTCATTTCTTCCAAATATCTCCAAAGAGTCTTAATGAATCATAAGTTGTATATTAATAAAAAAGAAATCAATATTATTTCAATCTTAAATTTTTGATAGCATTATGATTAAAAAAAATAAAGAGAAGAAAAGGATAAAAACATTAAAAAGGATTTAAGTAAAGTCTCTAAGAAGATAAGTTAGTAAAATTCTCTGGATTATGTCCATACTCTATTTAGGAAAGTGGTTAATAATGGTATGTGTTTTTGCGTTCTATAATATTCAAAGTGTTTGTAAAATGTGTTTGTAACATGTATATATTCATTGGATTGGACTAAATATTAGAGTCTAGTGATATACACTCACCATTACGTGATACTACTACATATTTGTTAAATGCACAACTAAAATTTTAATTGTTATTAAGCATGATTGTGTTAATTATGTGTTTAAGGTTTAGTTTGGATTAAATTGGGCATAGTATTGGATAACTGAGATTTAGTTGGGATTAAATGTGGTTTCAATAAGGAATTAGAGGATTAAATTGTGTAAGGGCATTTTGGGAAGTTTACTTAAGTTGGGATAGATTAAGGCTTATTAGGAGGGGTATGTT
>JAOTIZ010000006.1:27086275-27096292 GCA_027123425.1 Erythroxylum panamense | reverse complement strand
GAGCTCCTCCGGCAAGTACCCGGCATCTGAGAAGAGAGAGAGGCGCGATGGAGGCATTCTGTGAAGGGCGAAGGAGAAGACGATCGAGAAATGTTTAGGTTTCAATCTTTTGAGCTTTGATATTTTAAGTTTTCAACCGGTTATAAAATAACCGGTTCTTGGATAAACCGGCCGGTTCTCTGATAACCGGCCGGTTTTTATATCTAAGGGTTAATAACAATAACCGAACCGGACACATGGCCGGTTCAGACGATTTCCGGTCCGACCGGCCGGTCCGGTCCGATTTTTACATCATTGGGTTTAACTCGGGGCTTCCTCGTGTTAGCCAAGAAATTGGTTAAGGATGTCAAGTAGGAATCTCATATTAGAAGGAAATAATGAGGAACATATAAGTGGAAAGACAAGTGTGGTGTCAAAGCTTATGACTATATTCCCTTAATAAACTCATAAACCCCATTTGGTTGGCGAGAAAGTAAAGTTAATTTAGAATATGATTCTTTAGAAAATAAATATATGAAAAGTAAAAATATTTACATATTTGGATACTTATAAGAATTCTAATAGGAAAGTTGGGTGGATTCTTATTATGATATTTAGTATGCAACGATATTTTATAGAATGTAATTTAATTTTAACTTATTTTTTCAATTATATCCCTGAACAATAAAATTATTATTAAATGTTATACTGCAAACAAAATATAAAAAGTCAAGCTTTTTATTAACTGGCGTCCTCTTTCGTATTGAAGAAGCTTGTGTCTTCAAACCTCATCCCAAATCTTCGCCTGATTCATCCAGCGGCTACTGCTCCCTCTGTTTCTCGCTTTTTCAATACCTATGGTATCTGCGAATTCGATGACGGTGATGATGAGCCGTTTATCAACGTCAACCATCACTCTGGCAATGGTCTCTCTCTTCGCCGTGGTGACCTTTTCTCAAATAGTTGTATTTCCGTCCTACTAGGCGTGATTTAACTTGGTCTTTCAGGGACTTAAGTGTCAAGTTCTAATCTTTACAGTCACTCTGTATAAATTTCCGTTGCTTTTTTCTCTTTGATCTGGTACAGTCGATTACAAAACCATCAATGATTGGATCTTGTTAACATGTTCTTAGGCTAGTCACTCAATGTCCGTTTTTGGGTCGATTTTGGTGGAGGATCTTCTGTATGTTTAGTGTTCTTAATGTTTTATTGGTGAATGAATTAATGTTTAATTGTCAAGGTCGTAAATTTGAAGCTTTTGTGGTTTTTGTTTTAAGTCAGATATTGTAGAAGTCTTGGATCTTATCGACTCGGAAATGGTACGTCAATCAGGAAATTGTTTGGCTTTACATTTTTTATAATCTTGTGATTTTCAGATCACCAATGACCATTGCTAATGGTGAAAACATCTTGGTTCTTGGATGGCAAGTGGATAATATGGATTTTAAGACTGAGCATGTGTTTTTGTTGTTATCATAGAATGAGATGAATGATTCCTTGATTGGAATTATGGGGTAAAGGAATGAAGAGCAAAAAGTTAAATAATTTCCTCTTCAACTTCATCTCCAATTCCAATTCAAAATCATTCAATTGGTAGCTCATAAACTATTCTTTCATGCATCAAAAATCAAAACAGAAACTATCATTCACTATCATAAATGTAGTCCTAATTCTTTCCCATTTCAAGAACACTACAATAACACCTTTCTTTAGCATAAATTCACCTTTGTTATACTTCAAATCCCAACCTAACATCATCCATTGAACAACCTTTAACCTACGGTTTCATACATCAAAACAAAACCATTTCATCCATCAAATTCCAGCACCACTCATCATCAACCCTACATGTATCCCATCTCAATTTAATTATCGTGAATGTTATGCTAACATATATCATAATAGGTCAATAAATCACTCACTTTTTTAGCTTTAACTCTACCTCAATCAACAAGCTATCCTAGCCCTCCAAGCTTGCAAGAAAAATTCCAAGAACAAAGTGGTAATAGAAATGAGTTTCAGCAATAAGATGAAGGCAACAGAATATCGGAGTGACAAAGTGTAGAATTTTAGCAAAATCTCAAAGTATAAGGGTTGTGTATGAGAGTCGATTATGAGAGGAGGAGGAGATAGCATGTAGCAAGAACAAAACAAAAGATAGTGTTTCATATGTGTGTGTGTCATTGGTGTATGTGTGTGGCAAGGATCGAGACACTTGGCAAGACATTTGTCAAGTAAGGAGCTAGGTTATATGTCTTCTTTCTAAACCACAAATTGTCACTTAATAACTTGTCCAATTGTCACTCAATCACTAGGCCATTTGTCTCATAATTTCCTAAGCCATTTGTCACACAGTTACCTAACCATTTGTCACTCATTCTCCATTGCCACGTGTCACTATTTTATAGGTCTAGTCAATCTAAATTTCCATATATCATTTTATCTTGCCATTTAACATTTTTCCTAGTCTAGGTGCATATATCACTTCATCAATCTCCCACTTATAACAATAAATTCCAATTTACTAATTATAGTCCATCAAATCAAAATTCAAGACATGTTTAATACACAATCATGTAATCACTTCAGAATTATTTAAAATCTTTCATACCCTGGAATAAGTCAATTGAGTGCATATATTATCTTTACATTGTTTTCTAAAGCATAATTAATGTGTGTATGCTTATAATATGCAAGTGAGTGAAATGTACATCATAAATGGTATGGCTCATTTGATTCACCAGTCTAATACTCTAACCCTTAGTAAGTTTTGGCAACAAGCTATTGAAATTCTCCTCCCTTAAAAAATTTCATCCTTGAAATTCGTACCTAAATGGTTAAACAGATGGGGGTATTGTTTTCTCATATGCTCTTGAGTTTCCTATATAGCTTCTTCTCTTGAATGGTTCCTCCAAAGGATTTTCACCAAAGGAATTACTTGGTTTCTTAGTTGCTTAGTTTGATAGACAACTATTTTGATTAGCTTCTCCACATAACTAAGATTAGTTGCAATTTTAACTTCTTGTTCTGATAATACATACGTCAAATCTGATCGATACCCCCTAAGCATAATAATATAGAACACATTGTGAATCTGAGGCATCTCTAGAAATAATGCTAACTTGTAAGCCAGTGGTCTAATTCTCTCAATAATGTCATATGACTAATGTATATAGGGCTTAACTTACCCTTTTTACTAAACCTTAGCAGTCCTTGCTATGGTGACACTCTCAGAAACACTTTATCTCCCACTTGGTACTCCATATCTCTCCAGTTCTAATCTACATAAATCTTTTGTCTGTCTTGAGCCGCCTTAATTCTACTACATATTAACTTCCCTTTATATATAGTGTCTTGAATTAGCTCTGGGCCTTCAACAATCCTTAGACCCTCTTCATCCCAATACAAAGGCAATCGACACTTTCTACCATATAATGCTTCATATGGAGCTATACCAGTACTACTGTGAAAATGATTGTTATATACAAATTCAATAAGTGCTACATATTGATCCCATGCTCCTTAGAACTCCAAAACACAATTTTTAAGCATATCCTCAACAGTCTTAATAGTTCTCCCACTCTGTCCATCTGTCTTAGTATGTAATATTATACTGAAGTTCAACTTCATACCCAATACAGTTTGTAAACTACCCCAGAATCTATAAGTGAATCTGGGATCCTGGTCTGATATAATTGACATTGGGACTCCATGTAATCTCACTATTTCAGTAACATAACTTTGAGCTAATTGATCCAATGTATTGTTCTCTATCACAGGTAGGAAATGAGCCGATTTTGTCAATCTATCAACTATGACCCATATGGAATCAAGTTGCCTCGAATTCCTTAGCAAACCCATATAAAATCTATAGTAATCATCTCCCATTTCCACTCTAGAATAGTCAATAACTATAACTTTCCAACTGGAGCCTGATGCTCTGCCTTAATCTGTTGACATGTCAAACATTTAGCAACATATTCTAGCACTTGCTTCTTCATTCTTAGCTACCAAAAATGTTGTTTCAACATATTATACATCTTGGTAGTACCAAGATGCATAGCATAGGCTATTATGTGAGCTTCCTCCAAAATTTCTCTTCTCAAACCATCAACATCAAATATAGATAATCTCTGCTTCAACCACAATATATCATCTCTTAACTTAAACTCATAACTTAGATCTTGTTTCAACTTCTCAATAAGCTTTACTAATTATAGACCCTTACTTTGAGCTTTTGTGATTCTTTCATGCAATACCAGTCTAAGCTTCAATGTAGCTAACAATGCTTCTTTCTATCCCAAATTTTGCTTAATGTTTAATGCTCTCAGTTGTACTAAGTTTGGTAACCTTGTTGTCTGAATCTGTGCCACACTGCTATTGGATTTCCTATTTAATGCATCAGCTACCATATTAGCTTTACTAGGATGGTATTCAGTCGTGCAATCATAATCCTTAAATAGTTCAAACCACCTCTTTTTTCTTATCTTAAGCTCCTTCTGACTCAACAAAATTTTCAAACTTTTGTGATCTGTAAATATCTAAAATGTCCTACTATATAAATAATGTCTCCAAATCTTCAAAGAAAATGCCACTAAGTTCTAAATCATGAATTGAATAATTAAACTCATGAAATCTCAACTGTCTCGATGTACAAGCAAACACTCTACCATACTGCATCAAAACACATCCTAATCCCTGGTGTGAAGCATCACTATACACAACATAACCTCCGAATCTCAATGGAATAGCTAACACTAGTGTTGTAGTCAATCGATGTTTTAATTCCTCAAAACTTCTCTAACATTGATCAGTCCATCGGAAGGGTATATTCTTTAGAAGCTTTGTCAAAGGGGCTGGGATCAAAGAAAACCCCTTGACAAACCTTTTATAATAACCAACTAATCTGAGAAAACTTTGAATCTCTGATACATTCCAAGGTGCCTCCCACTTCATCATTGCCTCAACTTTTTTTGGGTCAACCTGTATGCCCAATCCAGATACTATATGACCAAAAAATAGGACTTGAACTAGCCAAAATTTACATTTACTGAACTTGACATATAATTGCTTCTCTCTCATTATCTATAAGAGTAACCTCAAGTTCTCATAATGTTCCTCTTTACTTTTTGAATATACCAGAATATCATCTAATACAATTACAAAGTGATCTAGATAGGGCTGGAATAGCTTATTTATCAATGCCATAAAAGCTACCAGAGCATTTCCAACCCAAACGATGTTACCAAAAACTCAAAGTGCCCATATCTAGTTCGGAGTGCACTCTTTGGCACATCATCTTACGCTATTTTCAACTAATAATACCCCAATCTTAAATCCAATTTAGTGAATACCTTGGCTCCCTATAACTAATAAAGTAGATCATCTATTCTTAATCAGAAATACTTGTTTTCCAATGTTACCAGATTTAATTGCCTATAATCAATACACAACCTCAAAGTCCCACCTTTCTTCTTTACAAACAAAACTAGGGCTCCCTATGGTGACACATTGGGTCTGATGAAGCCCTTATCTGATAACTCCTGTAGTTGGTTTTTGATTTTCTTAAGTTCCATAGATGTCATCCTATATAGAGGAATAGATATAGAAGTAGTAACTGGAACAAAATCAACAGTAAACTTTGTCTCCCTGTCAAGGGGTAATCTCGACAATTCGATGAGAAACACATTGGGCAAATCCTTGACAGTAAAAAAATCGTTAACTGTCTACTCAATTCGACTATCAATTACAAAGGCTAAGTAAGCTTCATATCCCTTTCAAATCAATCTAAAGGCATTTATTGAAGAAATCAACCTGGCTAGCACTGTTTGACTAACACCTCGAAATATTACTCTCAGCTGATGAGGAGATTCAGTAATCACATCCTTAGTGTAGTAGTTCATAATAGCCCTATGTTGGACCCAGGAAAATTTCTTTAAGTAAGCATGATTTAAAATAATTTTGGAGGTTTAGATAGATTAAATTTTGGAGTTATAATTATGTCAAGGTTAGTAGGATTTGTTGAATACATAAGTGGAATTAAAGTGTTCATGTAATAAGGATGTTCAAGGACATTTTTAGGAGATCACTTAAGCATAAAAGAACATAAGCTTATAAGGAAGTGTAAGATGGACTTTTTGGGCTCATTAAGGGTAGAAATAGAAAAAGAATATATTGTATTGCTTGTTAAGAGGAGAAAAACGTGAATTGAATTGAGAAATGAAATTAAGAGAGAGGAAGAGAGGTTTCGGTGAAAGAAGAAAAGAAGAGAAATCAAGCTTGTTAAGGTAGGTTAACCATCTTTTCTTCTTGCTTTACTAAATGAATGAGTTGTGTTGCGGATGAAGGAGTTAGAAAGGAAACAAGGGTTTGTGTAGAGAATGAAAAGTTTGTGTTGGAAGAAAATGGCTTAGGAGAACCAAGTGATTTTAGGGTTTTTAAGCTAGATCTTAGGTTATCTGACCTCAATGTACTATGGGTAGGTTAGATTTGAGCTTAATTTGTGTGTATTGCCATTTTTTGATTTCTTTATTTTGAAGATTATGAGTTATTGAAATGTGTTTTGAATGGAACCTTGGTTGTTTTAGGAAATCAAGGGAATCCTACCCAAGAGCAAGGGGAAAGGCAAGCTTGACTTGGATTCTCGCAAGCTAATTAGGTGGTAATGTATTTATAATTATCGTGTAATTGGGCAAATTCTTGCCTATGTATATGTATGTTATTTTATTTGAAATTGATTTGCGAGAAATTGAAATCAATGTGAAAGTTTGGAAATGCATTGTGATTATGTTATTCCTTGAAAAGGTTATAACATTTTGAGTTAGATAAAAAGAAGAAAAGCATGAAAGTTTGAGCAGTTGATAAAATGATTTTAAGCATGATTATGTGCTTTTGTTTGGGCAAGAGAGGAACCCGTTTCATTAGTCACGTGCACATTGACCCATAGCTTTCTCCCGGCTGCCCGCTTGAGGTCACGAGATCCTAAGAATTCGAACTCGTTTTATTTACGGAGTAAACTTCGGTTTCTTTGTTTCGTTCCATGAAACTCTCAAGCCATTTGTTTATGCATTGCATAATTGAATTGCTAAGTATGAATCATTTTGAGTGTTATATGTTGTGAATTTTGAGCTAAATTAATGAATGCTTAAATTGCTGTATTTATATATATATATACACACACACATGTTCATATGCTTGACTTTGGTTAATTGCCAATGATTATAAATATATTAGCCACTAAGCTGTATAGCTCACCCCACTATTCCCCCCTCAGGTGCAGAACAAGAAGGTTAGCAATCTTTGCAAGGCATCCGAAACTCCAAGATATTAGAAACATTTGTAACTAAGTTAGTTTGATCACTTTTGGATAGCTGTATAATCTTGTAAACATTGAACATTCTGTATATGTTGTAATTTGGGTTAAGTCCTCGTTTATAGTATTATTATGAAAATTAAAGTTATGTATAAGCTTATGTTGATTTGGTAAATGAGTTAAAAACTGAAAAGTTCCTCAGGTGTAAGTGCATGCTTCTTTTGTCGTTGTGCATTTCAAAATCCAAGTCTTTCCTAGGTGTAGAAATTGTGTGCATACTTTAGGAGGAAATATGCGCTAAATTAAGCTAAATTAGTCAAAATTTTCTTATGAAAAGATGTAGCTTTTCTTTCTAATTTTCCAACGGTATATAGTATGAAATTGTTAGACTTCTGGGTTGAAAGTTATAGTTTTTATAAGTGGAGATGCTCAG
This sequence comes from Erythroxylum panamense, assembly GCA_027123425.1. Taxonomy (NCBI): domain Eukaryota; kingdom Viridiplantae; phylum Streptophyta; class Magnoliopsida; order Malpighiales; family Erythroxylaceae; genus Erythroxylum; species Erythroxylum panamense. The sequence goes on along the minus strand of JAOTIZ010000006.1, from coordinate 27,088,568 downwards.
GAGCATAGAATGTATCGTCTATGATGACGTCATATCGTCTATAGTTGTCTTTCTGCTTCTTCTATCTTTGACTAAAACTTCTCCTTCATTGTACTATCGTCTGCTCCATTTTTGACCCTTTAGACGGTAGAATCTACCTTCAAAGTATTCTGAAAGTTGTAGATCTTGAAGTTCTCTTTCAAACCATCTAAAGAACACCCTATTCCAATATTTGTAGGGAAAGTTATGATAATTTTCCCCATTTGTCTACTTTTTCCCAATCGTCTGCTTTTTCCTTTTATTTCGTCTGATCCTATCGTCGGCTCCATTTTTGACCCTTCAAACTATAGAATCTACATTCAAGGTCTTCATGAAAGTTGTAGATCTTGAAGTCCTTTTTCGAACCTTGTAGGGAAAGTTATGGCAATTTTTTCCATTCGTTTGCTTTTTCCTAATCGTCTGCTTTTTCCTTTGGTTTCATCTAATCCTATTGTCTGCTCCATTTTTGACCCTTCAGACGATAAAATCTGCCTTTAAGGTCTTCATAAAACTTATAGATATTGAAGTCCTCTTTCGATCCATATAAATAATACCCTAACCTGATGTCTTTATGGAAAGTTATGACAATTTTCTCCATTCGTCTACTTTTTTCCAATTGTCTACTTTTTCCTTTGGTTTCATCTAATCCTATCGTCTACTCCATTTTTGACCCTTTAGACGATAGAATCTGCCTTTATAATCTTCATAAAAGTTATATATCTTGAAGTCCTCTTTCGAACCATATAAAGAATACCCTAATCTGATGTCTTTATGGAAAGTTATGACAATTTTCCTCATTCATCTTCTTTTTCCCAATCATCTGCTTTTTCCCTTGATTTCGTCTGATCCTATCATCTGCTCCATTTTTGACCCTTCAGACGATAGAATCTGTCATCAAGGTCTTCATAAAAGTTTTATACCTTGAAGTCCTTTTTCCAATCATCTAAATATCACCTTAATCTGAGTCCTCTAGAGAAAGTTATACTAAATGTCCATAAATAGGTATAGTATGGTTGAGGGCAAGTACTGCTTCCGTCTTTGTTTGCTCTGAATGCTGGGCTCCAGAAGCGGGGTCTAGAATTGTTTGGTATCAGAGCTTCGGTGTTTCTTAGGCTTAGAATGTATAGTAGGATGAATTGTTATGTTATGTGATTGCTTGTTGCATTGTAAATTGATTGAATTGCATTAAGTGGCATGTATGTCATGCATACATGTAGGGATTAGGATTTTAAAATGAAATGTAAGCTAATAGTTAGTGTTGACATTGAAGGAGTAAGATGCCACCTCATAGAAGGACACAAGGAGTATTGCAAGGATCAATTACACCTAACTCTCTGCCAAGGGAGGAGAGTACTGATGAGTTTATAGCCCCAGGAACTGCTGGGGCTTCTGTGGGGCAAGGTAGTGAGCCCTTTCAGTCACAGTCGCGGGAGTCTCCTCTTTCGCAGGAGCAAGTGTCTGCTCTATTGGATCCGATGATGTTTCAGGCATTTGCTCAGGCCATGGGCCAGATGCCGCAATCTTCTATTCTAGCCCCAGTCAAGAAGGGGAAACAGTTTGACAAGCTCAAGAAGTATGGGGCAGTGGATTTCTATGGGACAACGGATCCAGAGGAAGCTGAGACTTGGTTGAGAAAGACCGAGAGGATACTGGATTAGATGAATTGTGAGGATGATGAAAAAGTTGTATATGTTGCAAGCCTGTTATAGGGAGATGCTCTGCATTGGTGGGAGAGTGTTCCAGGGAGCCAGATGAGACCACCAGTGTTCGCATAGAAGGACTTTTTAACTGTTTACAAGAAGAAATATCTATCTGAGGTATACATTCAGTAGAAGCAAAGGGAGTTTCTAAGTCTCACCTAGAGGGAAATGACGGTGAGTGAGTATGAGAGCCGGTTTATACAACTATCCTGATATACAGCAGAGATGATGATCAGTGAGGCAGCTAAGTGACGTAGGTTCGAATCGGGGTTGCATCTAGCTATCAGGGAGAAAGTGGTGGTGTAGAATTTTTGTGATTTTCAACAACTGGTTGAAGCGGCTATGAGGGTTGAGAACATTAAGAGTGCTGTAATGTAGCACCCCCTTACCATAGGGTATGCACCGGGACGCCCGTAGGTCATTCCGATACATATCCTATGATAAGGGTGAACTACGAACAATCACTAACACTTCACATGGCATCAATAATCATAAAGTATCAATATAAAAATCACTAATTTTTGAAACCATAAAATTTTCTCATTTCATATCATCAAAAGCAGTAATTTACATAA
>JAOTIZ010000006.1:27029812-27039859 GCA_027123425.1 Erythroxylum panamense | reverse complement strand
ATTCATTGGCAGTGAGACATAACGAACAATGATTGGGAGTATGGAGGAAAGTGAGTTTGTCTCTAGTTTGTAGTTTGCCACGAAAGGCCAACGAAAGAATGAAGGAACATCTTGGGCTGTTCTTTGTGGACCACACCAGTGTATGCCAAGGGACTCTTGGTTGGGGGGGTCTTAAAAAGGAATAGGCAGAAGAGTTAGTGTAAACATGGCGGTTCCCAGACCCTGCCAACCACTCCAAACTATCCTGTTGAGAGCCATCTGGTTGATAATGGAGTGGTGCCAGAACACCCAATGTATCACTGATAACCTATTGCCAGCACCACCTATTATTCCTGATCACCTTGAAAACTGTGACTGTCCTTTTGAGCTCGGAGCCATTAATGGCCCTAGCAGTAGAGAAATGCTGGAGGATACCTCTCGGGTGCCAAGGATCCTGCCAAAAGTAAGTGGAAGCTCCATTTCCTATCCGAATTCTGAATTGGTTCGCTAGTTTATCCCTCACAGCTAAAATTTTCCTCCAACTCCAGGAACTATTGCTAGTAGGAAGAATATTCCAGAAGGACCTTCTCCTAAGAATAATATAGTGAACCCACTTCACCCAGAGAGCTTCCGAGTCATGAAACAAAATCCAAATCCTATTCCCCAAAAGCACGGTATTCCAAGTAGGTAAGTATTTAATCCCAAGACCACCTTCAGTTTTTGGTCTACATATGTCTGACCATTTGACCTTAGCACTAGACTGGGAGAAATGCTGCCCGGACCAGAGAAAATTCCTAAGTTTAACCTCTATCTTTTTGAGAATGGCAGAAGGAAGAATGAACATGGAAGACCAATAGACTTGAAAGGAAGAAAGCACTGAAATAATCAACTGAAGCCTACCAGCATAGGAAAGACTTTTGTTAGTCCACTTAGTAATCCTAGCTTCGATTTTTTCCACAAGAGGCCTACAATCCCTACGGGTCAGCCTGCCAGTAATAAGGGTTTACACCCAAATATTTAATTGGGAGACTACCTCGCTGAAGTCCAGACACCAACTCAATTTGAGGAGTCAGGGGAAGCAACTTAGGGGATAAGAAAAAATGGCTTTTGATGGGATTCAGTTCCAAACCAGACAATTGAGAGAAGGTCCTAAGACAATTTAGCAAAGAAGTCACAGAGCCCAAATCAGCATGACAAAAAAGCATCAGGTCGTCAGCAAATAGAAGATGGTTTAGCTTCAGAGAGTTACATCGCCAATGGTATTGGTATGAGGGGTTGCCATCGAGAGCCTTGTTCAACCCTCTAGAAAGAACTTCCATACAAAGAATGAAAAGGAAAGGAGATAGGGGATCACCTTGCCTCAGACCCGACTAACCTCTAAAGAACCTGGAGGGGGTACCAGTTATGAGGACAGAGTAAGACAGGGTCGAAATACATTCCTGAATCCAAGCAATGAATTGCCTTGGAAGACTAACAGATTCTAGAACAATGATGAGAAACTCCCAATGAACAGTGTCATAAGCTTTAGTAAGGTCAATTTTGAAAGCACACCTCTTGTGACTATTGGAAATGTGATAATTTCTAAGAATTTCCTGAGCCATCAACATATTATCACCTATGCGACGATTAGGAACAAAAGCACATTGGTTGTGGCTAATAATGTGGGGAAGAACAGGTCGGAGTCTATTATCTATGAGCTTTGCAATGACCTTATACAGAAAATTGCAACAAGAGATGGGTCTGTAATCTTGCACAGTAGTTGGTTGAGCTGTCTTAGGAATGAGTGAGATGAAGGTGGAGTTAAGCTCCTTAAGAAGTTTCCCATGGTCAAAGAAGTTCTTAATAGCCTTAGTGACATCTTGACCAATAATGCTCCAGGATTGTCTGAAAAAATGCCCATTAAAGCCATCAGGGCTAGGGGCCTTGTTCGGATTGAAGGAGTGGAGGACCTCACTGATCTCTTGATCAGACACAGCAGTAATAAGAGGGCTAGTAAGACTATCAGGGAGAGGGAGAGGAAAGAGGGAAGCCACAAACTCTTTAGAAGAAGGAAGGGATTTAGAAGTCCCTATAGAATTCTGGAAATGAGTCACAAACTGATCCTGAATCTCATGGAAATCGACAAGCCTAGTACCAGTAGACAAATGTAAGGAGTGAATAGAGTTCCTATTTTTATGAGCAATGAGGGACTGATGAAAAAATCTTGTGTTTCTGTCACCTGCTTTAAGCCATTTAATACGAGAAGCTTGTTGAAAAAAGGATTCCTGGTCTCTAAGCGCTCTAAAAAGGTCTTGAATAGCTTCAGTCTCACTGGCTTTTAAAAGGGCAGACTGGGGGTCATGTCTAAGCTGATCTTGGAGACAGTTAAGAGTTGCCTGACAATTCTCCACACGGACACTAACATCGCCTATTTGACTCGAGTTAAGGGATTTTAGAGTGCTTTTAACAAGTTTCAGCTTGGACACTACCTGAAACATAGGAGTGTCCCTAACCTGAGTAGACCAACCTTCTTCTATGATCTGAAGGAAGTTAGGATGGGAAGCTAGAAAGTTGAAGAACCGGAAAGGGGAACTTCTCCTCTGCGGACCATGAAAGGCCTTAACCACAAGAGGAGAGTGGTCCGAGACATTCGGATTAAGAATAATACTATAAGAGTCAGGAAACCTAGAGGACCACTCAGAATTGATAAGAGTTCAATCCAATTTCCTAGCTACAAGGAGATCTCCATTCTGTTTGTTATTCCAAGTAAAAGTAGGACTAGTAGTATTAAGATCAAAAACAGAACAGTCGTCGACACACTGCGTAAAGTCTCGCATGCCTTGCAAGGCCTGGGAACCCAATGGTTCTGCCTTATGAGAGTTAAGAATTGCATTAAAGTCACCAACAATAAGCCAAGGAAGGTTCCCAACTGTGGTGGATAGATGATTCAAGGCTGACCAGAGATGCTTCCTATGGTTGAGGTTATTTGACCCATACACACAAGTGACTAGCAAAGGGGAAGAGCTATGAATGGGAGTGACCTCTAGGTGAAGAAGTTGGTCAGTTGAGAGTAACCTAGAGCAGGAGAGACTATCACCATTCCAAGCAATAACTAATCGAGCATTGGAGGCATGATCGATGTTGGAAGAGTAGTGCCATCTAGGGAACATCAATGAACAGATATTGTGCAAGAGACTCGGGGATCTTATTCTGGTTTCAACCATACACACAAAAGCAGGGGCAAGACTCTTAAGACTAACCTTGATAGCTAAATGTTTATTAGGGCTATTAAGCCCTCTAACATTCCAAAAAACTAAATCCATAAGACAAAAGCAATCCAAACCAAATCCTACTTAGGTTTCCTTCTAGTTTTCCTAGTTGTTCGAGTAAAATCCCCCTCAGCCCCTCCCTTAGTACCTGAGCTACTAGGAACCAGTTCAGAACAAAAAGAGGGAGGAGAGCTACGCACCTGATTAGTGGTATCAAGGCTTGGATCATCAAGGACTCCCTGGGAGGCTGTATCCAGTTGGCATTACAATGAATCAAATACATTATTTTTTAATGATTAATTGTGTAAGGGTTTACAAAATCTAGTAAATTTAATTACCTTATCTCTTCTATCATTGTTTTAGGAGTATAATCATATGATGGTTTATGTTAAAATAATTTGATGAATATTGAACTGAAAATATTTTTAAATAATTTGTAATAATATAATTGTTTTTGCATCTTTTATTTTATTTTTTAAATACGAATTTAGATGATATCTACTATTTTACACTAATGTGAAAATTATTGTCATAAGATAAGGACTCATTTAAAATGTAGATTTAAAATTAGAATATAAATTGAAATCTCAAGCTTCTCATGTAATTAGAATTTTAACAAATATATAGCGATTTAATGAAATTAATTTTCTCTTTTGAGAATTAAATTTATATTAAAATAATTATATTTAGTTTTTTTTAAATTAGTGACATTAAAACTAAATTTTTATATGCTAATAGTGAAGCTCTAATATTATATATATGACAATAGAAAATTAAATCGACAGTCTGAATTATAGTTTTAAATGCCAATCGAAGGTTCTTTATATGCTACATAAAGTTGATTTGCAATCTCTCGTATGGCAAAAAAATAAAACAAAATTGACAGTCTGAATTATAATTTTAAGTTCCAATTAATTTGCAATCTTACATCTGCAGTGGTCTTTATAACTTCATTAACCAGATATGAAACAGCAACCGAACAGTAAAGAGGTTGCAACTTGCAAGAAGCACCGACACGTTTTTCCGTTTTTAAGGTTCACCTCTTAACAGATTATTTAACATCCAAATTTAACCTTAAACCAAAAACTAACCACAACAACGACACCATCCCTCCTCCGTAACATCAACCTCCTCTCCTCATCTTTTCTTACCACCACCAACTCGATCGCCACAAAGCTCCGTCACCATGCATTAGCCACGATTTCATACGTACACCTCCTCTCCTCATCTTTTCTTACCACCACCACCTCGATCGCCACAAAGCTCCGTCACGTTGCATTAGCCACGATTTCATACATAAATCCACAACAAATTACATGTTTGAAATAACGTCCATATTGATATCAGCTTCTGGCCACAAATGTTATCTATGTTGGCTTGCTAGGGACGGACATTGAAATTTTCGTAAAACAAATGGCAGCAGACACAGGGTTCAACGTGGACCAACTCAACCAATTAAAGGACATATTTGCCCGGTTCGACATGGATTCCGATGGCAGCCTGACCGTGTTAGAGCTAGCGGCATTATTACGTTCCCTAGGACTGAAACCTTCAGGTGACCAAATCCACGTCCTATTAGCCAACATGGATTCAAACGGCAATGGCGCTGTGGAATTCGACGAACTGGTCAATGCCATATTGCCCGACGTAAATGAAGAGATATTTGTAAACCAAGAGCAACTTCTAGAAATCTTTCATTTGTTCGACAGAGATGGTAATGGATACATTAGCGCCGCTGAGCTCGCAGGCTGCATGGCCAAAATGGGGCAGCCATTGACGTACAGAGAGCTCACGGAGATGATCAAGGAAGCAGATACCGACGGTGATGGGGTCATTAGCTTCGCCGAATTTACGACTGTGATGGCAAAGTCAGCCATGGAGTTCTTAGGCGTCCCCCGGTCATCATTACCTGTGGATGGTACTTGCTAATTTTTCCTTTTCTTTTTTGCTTTTCTTGCGGCATCGTAACACGGTCATGTTAACTGGAAGTATATTATTTCTGGTTTTAATGCCAATTAACTAAAATTTAGATTGTAGGTGTTGAGATTTGTTAATTTGATTGTACAGATATGACTGATAATTATTACGTTGTTTACACGTATTTCCCTTAAGGAGAACCTTTTTTTTTTCCCCTACTTTTACTTCGGAAAATACAAAAAGTCTACCAAACCTTCAATCACAGTAAATACATGCTTATTCTACGATTTATGTGTGGGGAAATCCGCATAGGATTCAATCCGACTGAAACGAAATAATTATATTTTTTTTTTGTATTTTTATTTTTCAAAAGTTAATATTACTTTAATTTTATGTAATGATTAACACATGAATATTTATAACAAAGCATCAATCATAATATTTATACATTATTCTAAAACTTAATTATTTTCTTGTCACATCCCACGAATCGTTTCTAAAATCAATCCATCTAAGCTACCGTAGCAACACAAGTATCCGACTTCTAATAGTATCTACAGAATAGGTTGAGAGAATTCTATCCCTTACAGACAGGGTTAAGCAAGAAATGCTAGCTTCATTAGAACTTCAGTCTATTTTTAATAAGTTTTGAACGTTTTAATAATTTAATTGAAATTAAATTCTAATTTTGATTAAACTTTAATTAGAATTACAAATATCAATTATGCTCAAATAAGATCCAATGTCTCATATTTATCCTTATTTATTTAATATCTCATATTTAATTATAAAGTTTCTTAAACTTTACAATCAAATCCAACTTGATTAAACTAACTTTGATCTCTACAACTCATTTTTTATATGTGATTCATTAGGTTTCCAAATATGCTGACAATGATTATAAATTATAATTTTCATTCATAATTAAAATTAGATAAATTATAACTTTTTAATTTATCTTTAATTCTCCAATTAAACAATTTATAATTGTAGATCAAGATTAACATCTATCTACGTATTATGACCACCCAAATATCTAGGAACATCCAATGACTATTGACTAAATGACCTATGAATAGAATAAGTAATAAGTAGTATCAAAATATAAAAATTTCTATACAATTTGGAGACCTCAAGTCAAAGGATTGCTTATACAATCATTACAATGAGAATTTTTATAGACATACAAGTAATATTTTAAATAAATTCCTCATATTGGGTTAATTTCATAAATTTGTTTTCTAATAAGTACTCATACATTTGTTTAAGTATCTCCATACTTTAGCCTATGAGATCTACTACTTCCTTTATAAAGAAAAATAAAACGTATGCTAATCTTTTTACATTCTATTAATGTCTAGTATTAATAAACTAATAACTATGAATGATTTAGGGATAATGCATAAATGCAATATGAATTTTATAATTATAATCTCATTATAATTTTATTTGCAATGTATAATTTTCTTATGGACTTTATCATGTACATCTAACTATGCATAAGATAAAAAATGTCTTTAACTTATTTTTTCACTAAACTACAATCAATCGATCAACTGTAGAGCATAAACCAAAATTATGAAATGTGAAAGAAGATTAAAATCTTCCCTTCATCCAGAATTTAAAATTTGATAGAACTTTACACTTCGATTGTAATATCAAAATAATTAAAAGTGGAGCATGATTTCCTTCATCAAATGCATCACTAGATATTGGCATTGATGGAAAACCAACTCTTGATTCCAAAATTGTTCATTATGATTCATCCTCTATTTTGTTCTTACTATATCCATAAAGAATCATAACTTGACTGGCCTTTTCATTCACTTGGAAGCTTAAACTGGAAATGTAGTTATAACTACATGATTTTTGGGCCACCTTTCTTTTGGGTGTTGTAATAAATGCCATAGAGGTATAACATGCACATATATTGGAGAATAAGGGCCAATTGAGTGGTGAAAACTCCTCTTTATGACCCTCATCGATCCCTTTTCCTTAGTGATCTTAAAAACAAAGAAAAAGAAAAGGAAATTTTTTTGCATATAATGATCCTTATGAAATTGTAAAATCACAATGCTTCCAAGTTATAAAACAAGATGCATTTGGATATAAGGGCATAGAATGGTCTTTTAACTTTAACAATCAGAGCACAATAAGGTTCTTTAAATAACAGAAGATACAGTTATTAGAGAGACAACAACAGTGACACTAAAGGCCTCATTCATCCCATTGAAAGTATATCCTTTCCCTTTTGGCAAATGTTGCAAGGAATAGCAAGAGAAATTGGCATTATTTTCTTCAATTCATGTTGAAAGATTGCATCTTTTACTGCATATTATATTTGATAAGCTGTCAAGTATCTAGTATGTTATGTTTCTTATTTTTTAAGATTTGATTTTCTATTTTGATCAAATTTGCTTATGATTTTTAGGAAAAAAATTTATTTTCTATTAAAATACTTGTATAAATTTTAGTTCCAATAAATGAGAAATTAGACTAGTTTAGTCTCACTTCTCTCTTTTTCAAAATTTTGTTTTCTAAAACCAACAAATTGGTATCAGAGCCCTCATTGATCTTAAAGAGCCTATGAGTGAGAACTAGAGAGTTTTTAAGAAAACCTAACAAGTTTCCTAACTAATTTTTGCTAGAACCCTTAACTCACATTCAAATATGGCCTTTAGTAGTTTTTCCTTATCTTCCCCTCCTATTTTTTCAAGAGAAAACTTGTAACATCCCGTTCTCATACTAAAGGTTAGAACCCTAAAATTTGGTACATATGAGATCAAAGAGAGATTTAGAAAATGCATTTCTTACTCATGCATAATGACAGCATATATACATGCATGAATCGTGACTTTTTTGCACATGAAAAAAATTGTACATGCATTCATTAACAATTTTCGGGTATAATTGTTTATAATGTGAGTATATTGAGAAATGTGATTTTTATATGTTGAAAATTTGATTTGGGGAGTATATAAATTGATTTAGAATTTTTGTAAATTTCTGGAGAAATTTTTGAAAATTGTTGAGTATTTTTAACTAGAAAAAATTGTCAAGTGGCAAAACAATTGTTAAATGGTAGTAGAAATTACTGTCCAATGGTAATGAAAATTTTGACAAAGGACTTTGGGATTTAATGACATATGTCATTGAAAATTGGGAGACAATTGGATTAGAATTTAAAGGCAAATAGACTAGATTTAATAAGGGTCCATGAGAAGGTGACAAGTGGCAGTGACAAGTGTCACTACCACTCACCATTCCTTTCTCTCATGGTCCTTTCACTTGAAAGATCAAGTAAATGGTTTTTCTTTCATTTTTAACTCTTGCTTTTCTCTTCTTCTTCGTAACTCCTCCATTTTTCTCCAAGTTTCTTCTCCTTCTTCATGATTTTTGCCACCAACCATCACCAACGTTACACCTTGCTTTCATCTATTAATGGCTACTTTCATTTTGTTGTTTCTTCCATTTGCTACAAGAAAAACCTAGCCTACTCACCTTTAAAATGAAGATAGTATATGTTGGAGAGCTAGGGTTTCTAGGTAATTTGAAGAAGCATTGGAAGCTAAATCAAATAAGTGATGCTTTAAATAACATGGGCAAGGTTAAATGAAGCATTTATGATGATTACTACAGGTTAAATGACATATAATGATGTTTTATGCATGATGAACGTGGGTGATGAAATGCTTAGGTAAATTTCTTGTTTTGTATATGTATGATGATTAATTATTTATAATTTTTATAGAGATATTTTGAGGTTGAATGATCATCTTCATGGGGTTAGGATGAGTGCAGAAATTTAATAATGAATGGGTGAATGTTTATGTTCTGTTTTTAGGTTAATGATCAATTATGGATCATGATTTGTCTTGTCAATGTTTTGGAGTCGAGAATGAAGAAGAAAAGAAGTAGAAAGGATGTGTTAGGTATAAAATGTAGGGCATTACAAAAATCTGGAAAAATTGGAAGAGAGAAAGAGAGAGAACTGAAAAATGCTAGCTGTAACAATTTCACTGATCATGCTTCTGTGTTTTAGTCATAACTTGTCCTGTATACATCTAAATGAGATGATCTTTGATTTGGATTAAATTAGAGACATATGGCTACATTTTGTACGAAGATATCAAATTCAAATTATGTCATTAAGAGTTTCCAATTTTAACTTGAAGTTCAGTACTAGGTATAAGAAAAAGTGCAGAAAAACTAGATACATATTGGGTTTTTGTTCTATTTTTCTTGATGAATTAATGTTAATTTTTTGGGCATTTTTGTGATGATGTAAAATGAGTCTAAAGTTAAAGAAAGGGATTAATGTGGTTTTTTGAAATGTGAAGGATCAAGGTGATAGTTAGAAGCGAAATGAAAGATGAAATAAAGTTGAATATATGCAGAACATAGATGATGAATGCACATATATGTGTATGTTTCGTTATTAGTGGTTATGGATGATGTTGAGTTGAAAGGGAGTTAGAATAATGGATAAATGATGGGCATTGAACTAGAAATGATAGTTTAAGCATGAGGAATTGAATGTTGTACATAAAGAGTTAAAAATATTTTGATCTGAAAACTCAATGAGTTTTCGTACTGATATAGAGAGTTTTTGACAAAGTTGTCTCATGGAAATTGTAGAGCTTTCTTTAAGCTTTCCATTGATATAAAGTATGAAATTTTTGGACTTCAGAGGAGAGAGCTATGGCCTTGATAATTTTGTAATACTGTATAGGAGGGGCATTTGTGACAGTTGCATTGGTTTGAAATTTTAACCCTTATAGAGGAAAATTTTGTTTTTGAGGCCTCATTGAAGTTGTAGGTCTAGGTGTAGCATCCCGTTACTGTTAGCAAGGGTATTATGGTAAATTGGGTCAGACTGATAGGATTGCACTGCATTCACTGA
>JAOTIZ010000006.1:27016938-27029712 GCA_027123425.1 Erythroxylum panamense | reverse complement strand
TGAATTTTCGATGAGCTGTGTATTGATTGTTTTGCTATGATTGAAAATGTTTATGAAATGAAGTGGGCCCGATTTGGATATGGATTTCCGCATTTTATGTTTATAGTTTAAAAAAACAAATTTGTACTAAAATTTGAATGATTGAGTGCTCTAGCATGTCACCCTCGCGGGGCACGGACTCAGATATTACCCATCGATGTAGGGTTTGGGTCTTGTGGGAGTGGGGTGCTACAAAACTACCAAATATGGGCTGTCAAAATGAAGTCCTACTTGCAAGCCATTGATCTGCGAGAAGTGGTAGAAACTGATAGAAATCCACCGCCATTGCCAGTTAATCCAACCTTGAATCAACTAAAAAATCAAAGTGAGTAAAGAACCATGACTTGTATTTATTTAGTAGTTACATATTCAGTTTTCACAAGAATAATGGCTTGTGTGACACCAAAGCAAGCTTGGGATGTGCTCAAGGAGGCATTTCAAAGTAACGATAGAACCAAACAGGTGCAAATTATGAATCTTACGAGGTTTTGGGCATGAAGGAGACTAAAACAATAAAAGAATATTATGATAGATTTTTGTCCATTGTAAATAAGATCAAGCTGATGGGTGAGGAGTTTGTAGATAGTAAGGTTATGGAGAAAGTGTAGGTGAGCTTGCCTAAAAAATTTTAAATAAAGATCTCATCTCTTGAAGACTCTAAAGACTATAAACAAATTTATTTGACTGATCTTGTTAACGCTTTGCAAGCTCAAAAGAAAGGAAGCTTAAGAGACTGGAACATTTTCATTATGTTGCACTTAATTATATACATAAGAATAAACTTGTGCAAGATTTTCCTATTGTTGAAAGAGATGGAGCCTGTGAAGTTTGTCAATTAGGAAAACAATTTAGATTGTCATTTCTAGATAATAAGGCTTGAAGAGCAACGAAAAAGCTCTAACTTATTCACACCGATGTGTGTGGTCTAATGAAAACCTTATCTCTAAATGGCAATAGGTATTATATAGCCTTTTTCATGATCTCTGTTAGGTTTACTTCATGAAACACAAATCTGAAGTTACTGAGGTATTTTGTAAGTTTAAGAATTGGGTTAAAAATCGAAGTGATCAAAAAAATCAAAGTGATCATGTATGATAATGGAATTGAATATAATTCTGACAAGTTTAACAAGTTTTATGAAGATGCAGGCATTGACCATCAGCTGATAGTCGCTTACACACTGCAACAAAATGGTGCGAGTGACAGAAAAAAATAGGAAGGTGATGGAGATGGCGAGGTGCCTACTTTTTAAGAAGAAGATGCCTAAATATTTTTAGGCAGAGGTTGTCAACACTGAAGTTTATTCGCTCAATAGAATATCTAAAAAGGCATTGAAAGAAAAAACTCTATTTGAAGCTTGGTTTGGCTATAAACCTTCATTTGAGAATATGAAGGTGTTTGGGTGCATTTGTTACACACATGTCCTAATGTGAAAAGACACAAGTTGCATAAGAAAGCTAAAGTTAGGATTCTTATCGACTATAGCAACATCACCAAAGGGTATAAGTCTACCAGTCCTTAACAAGAAAGGTGACAGTCAACAGAGATAATAAATGTGAATTGGGACATATAAGAAGTAGAAAATGCAGAAAATGAGAAATCTAATTTAGAAGGAGAAGTTGATGATTTTGTTGATGTTGTTCCAATCAGAGGTACCAAATTGCTCTATGATATTTGTCAAATATGTGATGTTGTTATACTTGAGCCTACAGGTTAGAAAAGGCAGCCAAGGATACAAAATGGATTATGGCAATGGAGGAGGAGTCAAGAATGATTAAAAAAATTAGAGTTAGGTTTCAGTTGGCAAAACAAGTATCAAGAAGCCAATTAGAGTAAATTGGGTATTTATAACTAAGCTAAATTCTGATGGTTCGATCAACAAGCATAAAGCAAGATTGGTGGATAAAGGATATGCTCAGTAATTGGGAGTGGATTTCTCATAAACGTTTGCACTAGTAGCACGACTTGACACAATAAGGATGCTTTTGGCCCTTGTAGCTTAAAAGGAGTGGAGAATTTATCAGCTTGATGTCAAATTAACCTTTCTAAATGGCTACTTAGAGGAGGAGATTTATGCCAAGCAAACAGAAGGTTTTATAGTTAAAGAAGAAGAAGACAAGGAGTATTTGCTCAAAAAGGTCTTATATGGCCTTAAACAAGCTCTAAGAGCATGGTAAATACGATAGATAATTACATAATGCGTATTGGCTTTGAAAAGAGTCTAAGTGAATCAAATATGTATGTGAAGGTTGTAGATAATGATCTAATTATTGATTCTTTATATGTTGATGATTTGTTTGTGACAGGAAGCAATTTAAATTTAGTGCAACAATTTAAGGGTCAAATGATGGAGTTTGAGATGACTAATTTAGGAGATATGTCATACTTTCTTGGTATGGAAATACAGCAATCACAACAAAGGATTTTCATTGGGCAACAAAATAGGCAAAAAAGGTGCTTAAGAAGTTCAACATGGAAAATTGCAAGTTTGTTAGTACTTCTCTGATGCAAAATGAAAAGTTAAGTAAAGATGACGGAGTTGAGAAGGTTGATGAAAAGCATTACAGGAGTCTCATTGGTTGCTTAATGTATCTCACAGCAACCAAACCTGATATAATGTATCATGTCAGTTTGTTGTCCAAGTTTATGCATTGTGCTAGTGAATTTCATCTCAAAAATGCTAAAAGAGTGCTTATATACATTAAAGGCACTGCGGATCTTAGGATTTTGTTTGAAAAATCAAAGAAGCTGAATTTATTTGATTTCTCTAATTGCGATTAGGCATAATCCTATGATGATATGAGAAGTACCTTAGGGTACTTATTTAATTTTGGTTCAGATTGTTTCTTTTGAAACTCTAAAAAGCAGTTGTTCAATCAGCAGCAGAAGCAGAATATGTTAATGCTGTAGCTACTGTAAATCAAACTTTATGGTTGAGAAAGTTGTTGACAGATTTAATGCATAACCAAAGGAAAGCAACTGAAATTTTTGTAAACAGTCAAACTGCCATAGTTATTTCCAGCGATCCCTTATTCAATTTGGCAGGACTGAGCATTTTAAAATTAAGTTTTACTTTGTTAGAAAAAATACAAAGACACAAGGAGATTGTTCTAGTTCATTGCAAAACTAAAGGACAACTAGCTAATATTTTGACAAAGGCTTTGTCCAAAGCCAGATTTGACGACTTGAGAGCTAAGTTGAGAGTTTGCAGCAAAAGTACCGAGGAGTGTTGAAAGATTGCATCTTTTGTTGCATATTAGATTTGCTAAGCTGTCAAGTATCTAGTCTGTTATGTTTTTGAATTTCAGTTTTAAGATTTGATTTTTTGTTTTGATTAGATTTGCTTATGATTTTTATGAACAATTTTTATTTTTTGTTGAAATACTTGTATAAATTTCAATTCTAGTAAATGAGAAATTAGACCAGTTTAGTCTCACTTCTCTTTTTCGAACTTTTCTTTCCTAAAGCCAACAATTCAACTAGGGACTACGTATATCAGCTAGAGTTAAAAGGCAATGCATTTGTTATTCCTAGTGGAGCAAAGTTACTTCAAAACTGACGTGCTGTCAACCATTACAGGTACATTGCAATTGTACTTTTCGATATAACCTTCAAGCTCCCGACAATTAAAATTTACTCTTCCGGAGCTTATAGAAACAAACTCCCCAAGGAAAATAGGAAACCCTTCAGAGACATATCTGCAATGAGTCGGTGGATAATGTCATCTGGAGGACAGAACATCCCTTCTTGTCTCCCAGGGAAAAAGATCGACCTGACTCGCATATGTACATTGAGAAGATGCATACTCTTTCCAACAAATTCTACATGTGAACTATGAGAGGAATGAATTGAAAAAAAGAATGTCGTTAGTGACCCTCAGGTTTCTTTTTCAACCGTTGTGATTTTGCTTCATAACGGGCTGTATAACCTACTGTTGTCGGGCGCAATGATCTCTGTCGCACCAATTGACAGTACTCAGGGTCCTCTGTTTGTCCATCACTTCTTATCCATTGTATCATCTGATGATACAGGGGGAAAAATCGCATCTGGACGGCTGAGTATGTGAAATAGGGAAGAAGAGTAGATACCGAAACAAAGAATGTGGTTAGCCAATACATCGGGGCTGGCGCACAGGCTTCAATGAAAACCTTGTAAGCAGTTGTTGATATATAGGGGTCCATTGCACCATATGCTAACAGGAATAAGTACCAGAATATAATACCGCCCCAGATAAAGATATGTTGTATGATGGTGAAGTAGCTTACAGACAGAGCCATCTGACAATTCACCACCCAAACAACACACGTGTACATTGTAGCACCCAGAACCTCCAGGCCTGCAACTTCCCCACCTTTGCGAAAGGCTTGATTCTCCATCGCACTAATGCAGAAGAAGAAGATCAAAGTTGCACTCAATACTCCGTTAAATGCCCAGCCAAGGATACGTAACCAGCTAAATAAGATATTTTGTACGCCTTCTTGGTATAAAAGTGGGAACTGTCATTACAAGACAAAGGCAAAAGAGGTAAATAAGCCATTCTACATTAAAAGAAAAGGAATAACAGAATGGGGCATACCTTGAGGCAAAAGCGAGCTGATACATCCTGATCAAGTACTCCCAAAGCAATCACGGGGAGTGAAGTGAAGAAGACATTATACAGAGACAGAAACCAATCATTATATGCAGCTTGTCCTGAGAATGATGCATAGGCCTCATAGAAGAAAATGGTGAAGCCAAATGCAATATTCTTGTAAAAGAAATAGCATATCTGTCAAATTGTCAAAGGACTTGTTAAATCAATATTTGCTTTTATATGCTGGTGAGTCACCATAATAAAAAGAAGCAAAAATGAAAAAAGTTTGCAGTGCCAACAATCTCAACAAATATTAAAACAGTCTATGTTAATTAAAAGAAAGGAATAAAAGAATTAGGTAATGAAAAGATTAAGGAACTTAAAGACTATATACTATATATTACCATGGATGAGATCCGTCTGTAGCACCAATGTCCATGAACAAGTAGCAAGCGCTCCAAAAACCGGAATTGTGCAATCGCAATATCACTAGACATGACTGCCTGATATGTCATAGAGACATCAGAAGACATTGTTGAGAAAATTGTGATTTTAATCTTGCTTTAGGGTAACTCTTCAAGAATAATGCTACATAAAGCCAAAAGAAATAGGTTCTGTTCGAGTATGTACCTGCATTCCTTCAACACCGCTTATACCAACACCAATATCTGCTTCTTGAAGCATACCAACGTCATTTGCCCCATCACCAATTGCTAGTGTTGTATTACCTGTTCTTGCTTTAACCAGCCTTGTAACCTGCGTTTGAGATTATGAATTTTTTAAAATTTTTTGGAAAACTAGCAGGAAAAAGTAAATTACATTATCCATACTTTCCCTCTTTCAACCTACTTCTTGGAGCATATCCATCAAAAAAAATTCTAAGAAAGCAGTTAACTAACTGGACTTCCCTCGTCAAAGTTTTAGAATGGCATATATGACTGACTTTTCAAAAAGTACTGCACCATGTCAAATAGAAGCAATGTGGAAATACAAGTTCCGTTCCTAAATTAGCATAGAATTTTCTGAAAAAGGTTGCTGCAACTTACAAGAGCTTTCTGTTTGGGAGATGATCGACAGCAAATCACAGATGCGCATCCAATTGCAAGTTCTAAAAGTATGTCCTTTACGTCATCCTCTAAGGCATAGGTGAGGGAATTTCCATCAATAATTAGGGCCAATACATCAGAACTTTCATTCGGTGCAGCAAGCACTGCTTTTGCCTCATTTATCTGCTGCACAACCCTTGACTTGCATTCCTACATGGTCAGAAAAAGAGTCAAAGAGAATCCTTTTAACATTATTTGAAAGCAGAAAAAGAGTAGTAACACTAAATCTTGCCACTTGTCATCTCTTCTGATTCAGCTCTAATGTTAAAACTCATTATGTCATTATTAATGTGTCATTGACACCTTATATTGCTTCATATCTGCTGATGACTAGAATCTTGAGTTACTGAGAAATATAGATAGAACGATTTGAATATCATTGTTCATAAGTGAAATTGTTGATGGCATGATAAAATGGAAAATTACCGCAGCAGCTGCAGCCTTGTCGCTCATTTTCTCCAAAGCTTTTATTTCTGGTATCTCTGAGCTGATTATTATTTGTTTCATTCCTGGTCGTAGTAAACTACAGGCAAAACTGAAAAGATCCACATCAAGTTAGTTATGCAACATTTGACATTTGAAGATTATATGTTGTCAAGATCATCATTTCCAACTAATCATACCCAATATTGATTGCTGTCTCCATCTTATCTCCAGTCAAGACCCAAATCTTAATGCCAGCTTGAGCAAGCTTGTCAATGCACTCCGGAACCTAACCAAATAGAATGTATCATATTAGTCTCAATTAAAGAGACAGATCATTGGCTTTTTTTTTTTTTAGAGAATTACAGGTACATAGTGTCTTTTCTTTAAACATATCTTTATAAATAAAAAATATCCTTTAAATGTAATTGAATAAAATCTAGAATGGAGCCATTAGTTCAACAAATTAAATAGACGATGATGTAATTTTGAATTTAGAGTAAGTTTTTCTGATTGATAAAGCCCCTTAGATCATTAGCCTTCAAGTTAGTTTCACAATGGACTAAGACGTGGCTTCATAACAGTGACATGAGATGCCTTAACAATGATGGAAGATGTCAAATGTTTCATAAAGTTTCAGGCTCTGATAGAATGTACCCCATTTTGAAGTCTGTCTTCAACAGCTGTAGCACCAAGAAGAACCAGATCCTTCTCAATCTTTTCTGCCACTTCCTCAATAATTTCTTCCCTGTCTATGCTTAATGAGTTTTTGGCCTCAGTGAACTCTTTGTTGAACTCATTGAATTCTTCCTCATCTAGTTCACGGCATGCAAGCACCAAAGTCCTCAAACCAGCATCGGCATACTCACTAATGTGCTCCCTAGTTT
Organism: Erythroxylum panamense; assembly: GCA_027123425.1. Taxonomy (NCBI): domain Eukaryota; kingdom Viridiplantae; phylum Streptophyta; class Magnoliopsida; order Malpighiales; family Erythroxylaceae; genus Erythroxylum; species Erythroxylum panamense. The sequence continues at coordinate 27,022,684 of JAOTIZ010000006.1, read as the reverse complement.
GTTCTTCAAACTCTGTTCCATTCTTTGCAAGTCGTTTAAACATAACGCTGTTTGTCAAAGCAAGAATTAAGTGCAAACATATGTTCAAATATGCAAATCCATGTATGATTGTACACAAGAGAATTATGCCATGAGTTACATGCATTTTGTGATTAAAAGTGGATCTGGTGTCCTTTTGACCTTTATAATCAAATACTTGTGATCAACAAAAATTTCAAATATCAGAAGTTACCAGCCTTACAAAGAAAAGGCACTAAAAATAATTGGCAAAACCATAATATACAATTCAAATAGTGTTAAACTAATAGCTAGTTATGCTCAAGGCAAGACAACAAGGTACCAAGTTCCTACCAATTATTACTATGGAGACAAAGCATTAGGTCATTTACTTACCTATCAGCACCTTTACAAAACAAGAGCAGCTTTCCTTCTTCATCTCTTACAACCACAGACATCCGCTTTCTAGAGCTGCTAAACTCGATGACATTCAAAAGTTCATAATATCTGCAGGAACCAAAAACTCAAGCTGTGTTACTTTAGATCAGAAAACAACATCTTGATAGTAATAGCTTATAACTATTAAATGAACTAAAACAGTTAAAGACCTAATGCAGAACCAGAAAGATTAACTGAATAATTGACTCTTGAGTCCTTTACAATCTTTTCCATAACTATGTGTACTTCAAATAAAATCTTTGTACTGGGGAATAAAATTTTTCAATGATAATATAGTTGTAGAGATATCAAAGGACAATAAACTGACCGATCCACTTTCTTTCCAAAGATTGGATCCAACTCTCGCAAACTGATGCTTGTTTGCGTCCTTTCATAAAATTCAAATCCAAGTTCCCTTGCAGCAATCACAAATGCTGCCTCATCTGGTGATTCAGCTTCATAAGACATTCTTCCAGTTTCTTCATCAATATCTGGTATTGCGGTGTGGCAGACAGCTAGCACTCTGAAAAATTGTTGGATTACATCAGCACGAGGCTCATTAGCCCAATGACCATTAGTAATCCTCTCATCCACAAAATTGAAGCCTTTTATCAAAGGTTTTTCCTCAGCCAGTGCCTCAACATGAGCCTCCCCCTCACCGATATTAATTGGTAAAGGAGATCCCTTTTTCCGAGCCATAGCCCTTTCGACCTCTGTAACTCCTCGGCCATATGAAGTCCCAGCCACAGAGAACTTGATAAATTCCATTGAATTGCAAGTCAGAGTTCCTGTTTTATCAGATAGGATAGTGTCAACTTGGCCAAGTTCTTCATTCAAATTTGAAGTACGAGCTCGTGCTGGCTTATCGGTTTCCTCATGGTACATATTCAGGTCTTGATTAATGAATATGCTCTGAAGAACTTTGACAATTTCTATTGATACATATAAAGAGATGGGAATTAAATAACTGTACAACATAAGAGCAGTCAGAAAATGCAAGATTGCTGCGACTGGAGCTCTTTTTGGGTCATAGTAAATTGTAGTCTCATCCGGTCTAAGATACCATCTTTTCATCTTTCCATTCTCGAGATCTTCCCTCGTTGCAATCCCAAAGAAAATAGATCCAACAAAAGACATTAAGACCAAAACGAAGAAAAGGAAGTAGACAATCTTGTCCATTCTCCTTTCAATTTTGCTTCTTTTGGAAGGTGGGGCAGTTGAATTTTGAATAACCTTCGTGTCATGACCTGTGAAGATAACAACTCCATAAATGTGATCAGTGTTCCGCAGTTTTGAGTCCCTAAGCAGAAGCTGTTGAGGTGTAAGAGGGTACTGTTGATCTCCTAGCTCCAAACTACCAACAAAGGAATACAAATTTGCATTTGGATCTTCACATCTAACAATAGCTTTAAAATCCCGAAAGCTGGAGTCCTCATGCAGATTTGAGGTCGCATCCAGTGCTTGCTTCAGTTTCAAATTTGTTTCCCCATCAAGATTTGTGGTTTCAACATAGCAAATTGATTCGTCATAACTTGATGAAAGTAAGATCAGATCAGCAGGAAAGAACTCATCCTTTTCCACCTTCACTATGTCTCCTACTTTCAAATCCATCCATCTAGTATGATCAAATAGGCCATCACCGGAGTGAACTTTTACCTTGCGATTGTTCATTTCAATATCCTGACCACATTTTTCACATACAAGTCGAATTAAAAGTTTGGCTTTACTTTAATTTCTTTTTTAAAAATGCAGAAATTTCGTTAGGTTTGAAAACCAAATGAGATGAAGCTCCGATCCACATGGTAATCCCTAGGTGAGGAATTGGGCAGTCCACAAAGTTTGCATTGTAGAAGACGAAAACGAGAGAGATTGGGAAAAAAAAAAAAAGTATGCTAATTTAACAGTCCTGGCTCAAGGTAAACAGTTAAAGCAAGTAAAAAAAAGGAAAGCAGTATCCCTTCTCTCTTTTAAGCAACCAATTCCAAATCCTTTTACCGGAAAATCCTCAAGAAAAGAGAAAACAAGACAAGATTTCGTCCTGTCTCAGTTGAAGAACTCCGATTTCAGGAACTTCCTTAGAATTGATTATGCTGAAACATCCTATGACGTATAATCGTCTCCTACTTTATTAATGGGATGAGCATAAAAGATAGAATCTTGCAGATAACCAGGAAGTGAAAACACGGAAGCTCACCTGCTTTTTTCTTCTCCAATCTTCAAGCGCCTCTTTTGCCATGGTAGCGCCGATAACAACAATAAGAGGAACAACGTTACTGACCGCCGAGTAAGGAGACAGCGGAGTGAAGGCCAATATTCCACAAACAAGGAAATAAATATTAGCGACTCTCCTGAACTGTTCAAACAGTGACTTGGGGACAAATGTTGCAAGCGTGTACTTTGTAGTCCTAACGTAGTTGCTCCCATAATTAAGCACACCAGCTTCAAAGCTTTCTGGTTCATTGCAATACACTACCCTCGAGAAGCCAGGCCCTCCAATCAGTGAATGCTCACCTCTGAAAGATGATTTTCCACATGTAAAGGCATGGATTCTGCTAAAATGTTGCTTCTTTCTTCTGCCACCGGGCATTTTCTTGTGCAAGTGTCAGCTTTTTATCTTCAACTTTGTCAGACACAGACAATCCTCAAACTTAAAACAGATTTGCTTCTCAACGGCGGTAATTTGTCTGAAACACAGCAGGTCCAAGAGGTTTCAATTCTCAGTAAATTGAAACACCGGTTCCAAGAGAAGAAGCTGGAATGAATCAAATCCCAGATAACACCGCGTCCAGAAGTTGACCAGCAAAGAAATTAGGCCAGAAAATTTGGAAAACTAAAATAAACTACACAAGAGAAAGCTAAACTGAAAAGCATCTGTATTTAAAAGCAAGATGGAAAGTGAAGATGAGTCTAGATTCAACAGAAATGAGTAATGCTAATAGGGATGGAGAATAAGAAGAGAGTAAAATAGCAAGAACCAAGAAACAGAAAGAGATTCAATCTAAAGCCACAGTACATGTGGTGGAAAACTTATGCGCTGACTAGATCCTGTATGAAACAGAAGAAAAGGTAAAGAAGGCGTTTTTGTTATCGTGAAATTGGAGTTCAACGTCTTGGTTTGCAAGAAAGGTGAAGACCAGGCAGCCAAGTCTTACTTTGACTTGTAGATAGACGAAGGAACTAGGAAGGCAACAAAACCATGTAACATGGACTTGGGCTCCCCATCTACATCTAATGGTACCAAACTCAACAACTTCAGTAAGCAAGTAAAAACATTAAAGATAAAGCATATATACATAAACTTGCAGATTCTGTAAAAACAAGCCAACTTCGTGTCAGCTGCCAAAACAGTAAAATGCATACACAAATGTTGGGACAGCTAAATAACATGAAAGCATGTAAATTAAGGGTAAGTTGGACTGTTGGAGTGGGGAGCAAGAATTCTAGAAGGTCAAAAGAGAAGCTACAGTAAAAGAAGAATGAAGGAGCTAGAGGAAGTGGGGAGGTTTACATGGCAATCATGGTTAACTGGGTAATGCTTTAGTTGGTCCGCTAAAGCTGCAGAATAGGTTTATGTCGCGATTCATGCGATAGAAAGTACACAAAAGCAAATACGTACACGTAAACAAACAAAGTCGTTATGTTTTAATGTTTCAATGTCTCAATATATGGATGTGAAGTTTTAGCAACGGTAAATGCCAGAGACATCATTCGAAAGCTCATTGCACTGTATTATTATTTATGATGTTTTAAGTATATTTAGAAAATTTTTTTTTTTTTTGAGGGGAATATTTAGAAAACTTTTGATTTTCATATAAAAAGATTTGTCAAATTAAGTATGCAGCTTAAGTGAGGTTGTGGGTTCGAACTTTTCTCATGTATGTAGTCGTTTAAAATTTGGAGTCAGAGCTTTGCCTATTACAAAGGACCTACCCGATTTGAGCGAGGATTAATCTGAGTGTAGATGGCTTTAAAATGTCTCCCCATAATTGAGACCCTCTTAAGACACCTCCTAAGTATATAAAAAAGAAAAAAGCAGCTGACATTTTGCCTGCCTATATACCTACCATTACCGAACCAGACACAGCTGTTGGATATAAAAGGAGATGAACGCTTCTTTTTCTTCGCTCTCAATAACAATTTACGCATGAGTCCACCCAGTTACTATGGCTTTGATGGAGTAAATCATAATATTAAGTATTACTATTAAAATATAACTTTTTCATAGAACAAACATAAGTTTATGTATATATGGATTAGTTGTAAAATGAAAGTTTAATCATTGAGATCATAAATATAAATGATTTTATTGTAGTATGTACGTACAATCCCAAATACTGAAACTCTACTTCACACATTCATTCGTTCTCTTTTCTTTTCTTTTTGCTTTTGTTTAGTCATCTGTTATCTAAATAAAAAAAAATGTCGCCGTATATTATTATTCAGAGTCAGCGGGAGTTTGTTCTCGATTACTAACTACTAAGACCTTAAGAACAAAAATGTAGTGCATCCCCTCAAGGGCCTCGACTCAAAGGTCAAACTTTGATGTATGATGTTCGAGTTCAATTTAATAATAGAAGAAAAATTTCAAAGTAAGCCTCCCCTTTACTTTAATGCGTAGTACGAGTATCCATATTAAAATAATAATAATTTGCCCAAAAGCCAATGCTCAATATATTATTGCCATATGCAGTGTTGTCGAATAGTACAGTTGAGCAGCGTGGAAATCGATGTAAAATTAGCAGGCTCTGAATGATTTTGAAGGATTCTTTAGGGAGGTGTTTTTTTTTTATTTTTGATTGCTCACGAAATATTTTAAAAGAGTTTCAATTATAGAAAAGTATCTTTAAGTCATTCATTTTTAGATTAATTCTCGTTCAAGCCGAGTAGATCTCTTACGAGAGACAAAATTTTGACCTCAAATTTTAAATATGAAATGCCTATTTGACCAAGTATTTAATACAATATTTGTGTAATCGGAACTCCACCCTAACTAATTCTTTTTTCCCTTTCAATTGTTAAAACGCCTAAAACTACCAGTTCCGTAGTTGACTAAGCCTATGATTGGGTTTATAATAATAGAATTTTTATGAATGGAACATTTTTTTGTGGAGTTTTTTTTAGGAGTATTTCTCAATAAATTAGTTGATTATTTGGCTATTATTTAAAAATTAATTCTTTTAAAAGAGCTTTATATGTTGATAATATTAAAATAAAAACTTTTAATTTTAATTATATTTTATTTTGTAATAAAAAATATTTATACCTATAAATATTATTTAAAGTATATTAAATAATATACAAAGTACAATAT
>JAOTIZ010000006.1:26996753-27009043 GCA_027123425.1 Erythroxylum panamense | reverse complement strand
GACTTGCCTATATAAAGGCATTTTCAGTATGAATAAAGTATGATAGTATCGCATATTGTTCTGTTCTTCCTTATGTTCTGCACTTGCAGTTTCTAAAATCCAACATACATTACATTTTTTAATCTATTCATAGATGTAGAAATTATGTTCTGACTTCAAGAGAAAAACTGTATTAATCGAGGTTGAATTAGACAAAGTTGTCTTATCGGATGTGGTAGCTTGTCTTTCTAGCTTTCCAACAATATAAAGTATGAAATTTTTAGATATTGAAGTTAAGAGATATGATCATTATAAGTTAGTGATGCTGCATAGGATGTATATACAGAATAGCTATAGTAAATGAAGTGATATCGCACTAGGAGAGAGTTGAATTTGGAAAGAATATGAGTGAAACTGGTGTTAAAATGGATGTAGGATCCATTGGAGATGTCTTGGAGAGGGAAATTTCAGTAAAAATCCGAGGAGTACATAGTCAGGCCGTGTAAATTAACACTGACCATGTCTTCGAAGAACGAAAAGGCTATCAGACCCGCCCATGTATTTCCACACAATCTATGTTTTGACCCTCCAAATGGCAAAATCTCTCTTTGAAGTCCTCACGAAAGTTATAGATCTAGAAGTCCTCTTTAAAACCATCCTAAGATGACCTTAATCCGACATCTCTAGAGACCAAAACATGTTTAAAGCGTATGAATTGGATATTATACTGAGCATACTTCAGTTTTTTGATGATATGTTGATTTGTAGAGCTCCGAATGAGGTGATTCAAAATAAACTAGAGACACTAAGCTACAATTGTTTTGAAGAAGTCATTTTGAAATTCTGATCCAAAGATTTCTAAAATCTGTTCTGAAGTTGTAGGAATGAGTTTGATTTTGGGAACTGACTGGTGTGAGCACACCACCCTTGTGAGATGCGTGTTTAGATGTCACTTAGGACCTCAGGCACGTGTCTTGCAAGGGTGGGGTATCCAATAGTCATTCCTGACTATGGAAATTGAAATAATAATCATAGTTTTGCTCTTATAAAAAAGTATTATATAATTATTTATCCCACTCACAAGTGTGAGGAAAATTTTGATTCAATTGAAGCTATCTTAGGATCTTTTAATTAAAACTCTTATGTCGTACATGCCTTATCCACTATGTTCATTACACAAGATTTAACCTTAATCATTCTCTCCATTTTTCCCTTAATTCTTATCCATACATTTTCATACAAAATCTTTTATTTTCATTAAGATATAGTATTTAGTGACAGGCAGTTAAGTGAATACTTAGATAATAGACAAAGGAAGTTTGACAGTTTGAGTAAGTAAATTCCTAACCAAAATGGTGATAATAATACAAAATATATACCAAACAAAGTTTCATCCCCTTTTCCTTAATCTTGTTCTTTCTATCCATTGAGTGATATATTTCTCATATGTAGATTAAGATGTTAGTATAAAAAGATATTTCTCCTTTAGTAAGCTGTTCTTAATATGGAAAATGTTGGGAACTTGAGTTTAAGGAGAAATTGAAACTCAGTTATATATATTCCAGATAATAATATAAAGTATAAACCAACTAAAGTTCATTGTTTCATAACTTAATGTTTATATCTGGCAATGATGAGCCTTCTATAATTACAGTGATGTTTTTATCTATCTATCAACCATAGAATATGTTATCTTAATATTAAAAAGATCGTAATCTTATTTTAAGGTAAACATGTAACTTATCTGTTATAATTGGTTGTATTTTATAAACATAAGCGTGGTATTAAATGTATGAATGTCTACTATAGTTTTAACTGAGGTATTGTATTCTTGGTATTGAATGATAGTATTCTCATTTAAAGGTGCATGTATTAATTACTTCTTATGGGCGGTGGTGTTTTTTTAAAACATAAGTGTGATATTGGATGTACAAAAGTCTAATGTTGTTTTAATTGAGGCGTGTTATTCTTAATATAGAATGACGGTATTCTCATTTTAAGGTGAATGTGTGACTTATCTATAATGAATAATGGTATGTTTTGAACATAAGAATGGTATTAGATGTATAAAGGGATGGTATAGTTTTAACCCACACATTTTATTCATCATACTGAATGATGTGACTCCTATTTTAAGGTGAACGTATAACTAATATTAAAAGGTTCGTGTTATTTTTCATATATAATCATGTTGTTTTATATATGAATTTCTGGCATAGGTTAGACTAAGGCATAGTATTCTTCGTACTGATTGATGGTATTCCTATTTCAAGGTGAACGTGTGACTTATCTGTTATGAGTGGTGGTATTTTTTATGTGTAATGTGGTATTAGATGTATGCAAGTCTGTTACAGTTTTAACTATACCTATGTTATTCATTGTACTAATTGAGGTTTTTCCTATTTAAAGGTGAATGTGTGCCATCTGTTATCAGTGTTGGTATTCTTTTACATAAATGTAGTATTAGGTGTATAAAGTTCTAGTATATTCTTAATTGAACCATGATATTCTCTGTACTAGGTGTGGTCTTTGATGTATGAAGGTTTAATATAGTTTTAATTGAGGCATGATATTCTTTATACTAAGTGATAGTATTTCCATTTAAAGGTGAATGTATGACTTATCAGTTATCTATAGGTGGTGGTATTTCTGTACATAAAGTGGTATTGGATGTATGAAGGCCTGATATAGTTTTAATTTAGGCTTCTTCATATTAAGTGATAGTATTCACATTTAGAGGTGAACATGTGACAAACTTGTTATGTATAGGTGATGGTTGTTTTTTTTAATATAAGTGTGGTATTGGATATTTGAAGGCTTAATATAGCTTTAACTGAGGCATCATATTCTATATATTTAGTAATGTTATTCCCATTTATCATGTATAAGTGGTGGTACTTTTTTACATAATTGTGGTATCGACTGTATTAAGATCTAATATAGTTTTAACTAATGTATAATATTTTTTGTGCTAAGTGATGCTATTCTCATTTGAAGGTGAACGTGTGACTTATCTATAAGTATGGATGACCTTTTTTTATATATACATAAGCATGGTATTGTATTTATAAACTTTTGGTGTATTTTATTCAACTATGGTATTCTTCATACTCAATTACGGTATTCTCATTTTAAGGTGAACCGTCACTTGTCTATAATTGGTGGTGGTATTCTTTCAACTAAGTATGATATTGTATATATAAAGGCTTGATATAAGTTTAACCGAAAAATAGTATTCTTAGTACTCATATTCTTATTTTAAAGTGAACATATCACTTATCTGTTATGTATGGGTGGTGTTATTTTTTGTATACAAGCGTGGTATACTATTTATAAACTTTTGGCATAGTTTTAACTTATCTATAATATTCTTCATATTCAATGATAGTATTACCAATTTAGGGTGAATAAGTCATTTATCTATAATGAGTGGTGGCAGTGGCGGAGCCACAGTGGGGGCAAGTGAGGGCACTTGCCCCCACTAGCTCCAAAAGATTTTACTTGTAAAAATTATTATTTTAAATTTTGATGGTATAAAAAAAATAAAATTTTGTTATAATTAAAATTTTGCCCCCACTAAAAATAAAATTTTGCTCCCATTAAAATTTTGCCCCCACTTAAAAAAATTTCTGGATCCGCCCCTGGTATTTTTTCCGTCATAAAATTGATATTAAATGTGTGAAGGCCTAGTATAAGTTTAACTAAGTCATGACATTCTTCCTACTCGGTGATGGTTTCCCTTATAACCTTTACAGCTTGTCAATGAAGGTTTCAAAGGTTTATATAAACTTATTCTTCACAGACCCATCACCCAAACTCAACTTTCAAGTTAAAGATAAACAAAGTTAGTGGTTCATGTTTGCCTTCTGTCATTTTCAATTGAAGCGCTTATGATTCGAGAAAAATAATGTCTCTGTTTAAGATCAGGATAAATAAATATGTAAAAAAATTAAATTTAATTGAAGGCGTTGTTTTAGAATCCAATGTCACGACTGCTAAGAACATAATTATCGTGTCAAACTAATAATAGTTTTAGCATAAATAAATTTTAGAATATGAATTCTTTTCCTTGTTCACCTCGACTTTGGGAGAGAGAGACCTCTGTTTTGGTCTTCCCAGAAGGTGGGGAGACTTGATCTCTGCTTTAATTGATAATCCAACAATATTTTCAAGAAATCACCAGGGATGATTTATCTACATAGCCGTTCCCTCTATATAAAGTCCCAACAAATTACTTCACTGAAACCATCAAATGGTTCGAAAACTCAAAGCCTAACAGGAAGCAAAAAAAAACCTAGCACTTTTGAAAATTTGTGGACTACAAGCGCTAGTGATATGGAAAATAATGAAGCTCCATCGTAGGGAAGCATTTCCACATGATGGCACTGGCTGTGGAAGAACTCTTTCTGAATCATGGCAAGCTCTTGTTGCTCCTTGTATGTATTTGATTTCATTGGGTTAGCGTCTTCAAGACTACTATGCGTATTATCTACACTACTCGACGGCAAGTTCTGCATGTTAGGTAATACGTCTCTGTGTTATTTCTTCCCTATTTTTTTGTGGGTGCATGCAGCTAAAAGATGTGGCTGTGAATTTGGATTGCCGGCCAGGAGAATACAACAGTCTTGAGAACCCAAATTGAAGTATTGTAAGTAGCTTTCAAGTTGTTTAAGGCTCTGACACGTACAAACCGGTCATTTGATACTACTCTTTTGTGCCTTAACTCAACCCATCAGTTCATTACTTACGGTTCGCTAAGTACACAAACTTGCTTAACGTTAATCTTCTCCATTATCCACAGCATGTGCGTTGTGTTTTAGGTAAAAGCAGATCATATTTTGATCTCTTAACTACACTTAAAAAAAAACAGAAAAATTTACAGCTGTTATTTTTTAAATAAATAATGAATAAATTTTTGATTTGACGTAATAATTTGCAAATCACATCAACTGGTATTTTATATTTAGCAAGTCCTATACAAAATTCTCGATGGAAAGAACGTAAGTAGAGAGAATCGAACATATAACCTTTTAAGTTTAACCCTAAACCCCTCCACTCCCCTCCACTCTACCAATTCAATCACTTTTTTTGGCCCTCTTAACTACACTTCCTCCATAAACTGATATCTATTCCAAATTTCAATTTTTTCCTTACAAATCATCAACCAAGACTTAATTGATAAGGTTAGGAAAAGTACTATAATTTCTATGCTCAAGAATTAAAAAATTCTCAAATAATTTATAGATTTGACAAAATTTTCTTAAAATTAAAATAAATGAGAATTTTTGATGTTATTTTATTTTTAATTTTCTATTTTTAATAATTTTTATCAATTGGATATTTAATCCATTTTTAACAGATTTTGAATAATATCTTCGCAGAATAAAGAACCCCTAATGAGACTTAAGTTTTTTCTACGAAATCCCACTCGCCTTTCATTGTGGTGCACCACACTCAAATATTCACACAAAGGACCCATCGAGGCAAGTGTTGTCAACGCGGATAACAAGAGCGTAATACAAAGAAAGACGAAAATGGACGTGTGAGTTGAGGATTGGAGGCATCGCCTGCGAGTAAGACCTAGGTTTCTTATCGTGAATCACAATATCCAGTCCAATCACTGACGCTTCTCTGATATATCAATATATGTATGCTGCATTCATCAGCCATGCCCCGTCTAATCCTCTTCCGCTCGATCTCTGACCCTGCGTCTCCGATCTCCAGTCGCTTCACTCGATTCCTACGCTTGTGGTAGGCTCTCGTTATCTCCCTCCCGGCTGACGATTCCAACTCGGTGACTCGGTGAGTCAATTCTCTCGAATCTTCCTTTTCTTGTCTGGATTGGGCATGTTTGAGATCTGTTGCTTTTTGTTCGATTAGGATTTGTTTAGAAGAAGGATATGAATTACATATCCCTACATGGATTTGTTAATAGTACTTCTGTTTAATTAATTATAGGTTTCGAAGGTTAAAGATGGAGCCGATGGATATTGTTGGTAAATCGAAAGAGGATGCGTCTCTCCCTAAAGGTATTATGTCTTTTTATTTCTCAATAGATTGTTGATTTTGTTTGTATTTTCAATTATAAGATCAGTATGGTCTATTTGGCCTTTTCAGCAATTTTTTTGAGCTATTAATCGTCATATTTTGTACTAAATTCCGGACATTGAAGAATCTTGGCAAATTAAAGATTTAGTGATTCTGCATATGAGAGTATATTTAATGTGAATCGAATGAAGAAATTGCTTGGTTTTGGAACTCTATCGTAGAGCAAGGCCTGCTGAAAACAATGTTACTTTTTAAGTAAGCGACGTGAGATTTGTAATTTACAACTACAAGCTGTAGATTAAGAAACGTTGGGCCTGATGACTTGGGGGTGATAATCTATTGAAATCCCTCTGTATTTCTAGAGATATTACTTTTGGTTTTTCCTCCTCCTGTCAATTTTGCCACAGTTTATCCATTGTGATAGCTGGTGCCAATAGGCTGTGGTGATGCTTAATTGTTCAACAAACAATAATGTCATTATGTATCCTTGTTGCTTATTTCAATCAGTGAATATATTTTGCAGCAACTATGACCAAAATTATTAAAGAGATGCTGCCTCCTGACGTTCGTGTTGCAAGAGACGCTCAGGATCTTTTGATTGAATGCTGTGTAGGTGAGGTATTCCTGTCAATTTAACATTTATTTTTAACTAACTTGAGTTTGATGTTTTATGACAGAAATCAACGAGTATTAACCTTAAGTATTGCAAATGTTTGTCAATTGTTAATTTGTTAACGTTCCTGTTTTGAACTCAGTACGTTTAAGTGCTTTTTTGGATCAGCAATTTAATTGCAATAGAAGGGAATATTAAAACAAGCTCATTATTGTGTAACATTTTTCGCAGCTAAGATTGTTCTATGCTATTTTCTGGTCACATCGTACTCCCACGTACCTCATTTCCATAGAGCCTCAAACGTAAATAAATTCCCTTGTTATACAGTTCTGAAGTAGTTACTTTTTTAACCAGTTATGTAATCCAGCCATTTGCTTAAGCGAAGTATGTTCTTTGCTGTTCTTCTTTTCTTTTGGGTCAAGACACTTCGGTGTGCATTTGATGAAGTAACATTTGTATTATTTGCTATTCTGAAGCACTTAAGGAGTTAAGGCTTAGGAGGCGAAGTTGGACTCTCTTGCATTACAGTTTGATGATTGCTTCTCAATTTTCTTTGATTGCCAAGAAGGCCCTGGATCTTGCTATTTGTTGGCAGTTTGTCTTGCTAATAGTGACTGAAGAAACTTTTATGTGTTTCAGAATTCATAAACCTCGTATCATCAGAGTCGAATGAAGTTTGCAGCAGAGAGGATAAACGTACAATTGCTCCTGAGCATGTGCTGAGGGCTCTGGAGGTAGTTGATCTCCTGCTTTTTTAGTTTTTCTTAAGATATTTAATATGTAAGACACCTAAATTTTAAAGTCTACAGTATGAGACCAGTTGCTTACAGGCCATTTCATTTGACACGCAAACTTAATCCACACTTTATATATGTAGGAAACAAATGAATGGGAATTATCATGTTATATACCCGCTTCTATTGCTTGCATTTGTTTTATCCTTTTTTTTTTTGGGTCCAATCAACATAGTATTCCACACGATACAATCTGCAAGTTAAGATCATAGTGACCATATTCATGACTTCGTAGTGGTGAGACTTTGTTAAATTAGTTTTTGGTCCTCATGTTATGAGAGTTTATCACCTAAACGTCCAATATTAATTTAGTGTGCAAAACAAGATTATTGCTGTAAATTTTAATGACTTCGAATCTTTTTCATGAAATAGGAAGCTTTGTCTTTCCATTTTCATCTCATTTTCAATCCACTAAGGAGCTCAATCAATTCTTTCGACAAGTGGCACTTGTCTTGGGTATACATTTCTTTTGATACTTACTCAAACAAGCCAGCATATCATGGTGCAGATGTATTTAACTGCCATACATTATATCATCATAAACTAATATCTGCTTTTTTTTTTTTCTGGATACCGTGGGTAGATAAAACCATTTATTCATCCATGGACTGATTTTGTTTTTTCTGAATCAGGTTCTTGGGTTTGGAGAGTACATTGAGGAGGTTTATTCTGCATATGAACAACACAGGCTTGAGACTATGGTAAAACTTTTTTTAATGGCCTTGTGCATCCAGTAGATTCATAAAGCTGGGAATTATGATTTTGAAGTGCCGCCCAAATTATCCCCTTACAATATTTTTTTGTGGTTACCTTCCAGCAGGACTCGTTGAGAGGTGGTAAATGGAACAATGGAGTGGAGATGTCAGAGGAAGAAGCAGCAGCAGAGCAGCAGAGGATGTTTGCTGAGGCTCGTGCAAGAATGAATGGGGAAGCTATTCCCCCTAAGCAGCAGCCAGAGACTGACCCAAGTTTAGAGAGCTAACCTTTAGGGCGCAACCCAAAAATGGTTTCAGAATTAATAGGCGAGCGTCCTGTTCTCTTCCTTTTGTGCTATTAATCTTACTTAGATAGTGTACACAAGTCATTGGCAACTGCACTTCCTTACGCTGACGCGCACTTCAATTTGTACTTCATCCTTTGGGTCATTGTCTATATAAGTTGATGTAATTAGTGCAAGATTGCCTTATTCCCTTTTGTATTTTAGAGCACTATATTACAGTATTGTACCATTAACTTAATCAAAAAGTGAGGTGACTCTTTCTGGGTATCAAGTGCCAAACATGTTGGTCTTCTTATGATAATTGATCCGAAGAAAAAACGAGTCATGTTGTGTTATGCTGCCTGTCTGTCATATTCTCTTTAGTGGCAAGCATTGTCAATTCATGCCTCTTTAACAGCATTAAAATTCTGTTCTCCGTAAGTAAGAAATGGACGAACAAGTGTCAGTTGGAAAACTGGAGAAATGGATCCAAATTACTGTTTTGAACGTAAGAGGTTACAAGCCTATCTTGTTTGCAACTGTTGAGGTTGGGTCAAAACGCGAAAAGAGACAGACAGTCAAGGCAAAATCCTTTTCTCCTTCCTTGCCTTGTCCCACCAAGAAAATGAAATCACGAACTTGTTGTCCCCTGAAGATTCCTTTATTTTCCTTTTTCTCTGCCTCACCAGTATCCATTTATCAGCCTAGTCTAGTGGGGACACTCTGTTTCTTTTGTCACCGTCACCACAACAACAAAAGAATGATGCTTGAAGCCCCACAGACCATCTAAAGAGGAAAACAAAACTCAGCCAGTATCATTCTTTCACTCAACAGGCACAGCGACCAGCCACCATATTTATAAGGACTAGTCTTCTCATTGAGTACTGCTCTCTCTCGCATACGAGTACTCACACATGGCTAGACCCTCCTCTCAGGATGACTCCTCCAAGAGACACTTCCACTGGACCAAAAAGGTTGCAACTGAAGAAGATGAAGAACCAGCTCAAACCCTCAACCCTCCCTCAGATACAGAAGAAGAAGACAAAAAGGAAAACTCCATCAAAATCCATGTCCTTATCCAAACCCCAAAGAAGAAACTTCCTGCTGTTGCAGTCGCTAGGCTTCGTTCAGTACTCACAACCTTCGGTAGAAACCGATCAAACCTCCAAGTCGGGCTTGGACGTCGAGTGGTAGGAACCCTTTTCGGTTCTCGCCGGGGACATGTTCACTTCGCATTTCAAAAAGATCCCAACTCGCCACCAGCTTTTCTCATAGAACTCGCCACCCCGATTAGCGGACTTGTCCGAGAAATGGCGTCTGGGTTGGTGAGAATCGCGTTGGAGTGTGACAAACAGAAGGCGGAGGAAAAGAAAGGTGTGAGATTGCTGGAAGAGCCCATGTGGAGGACTTTCTGTAACGGTAAGAGGATTGGGTTCGCTACTTGGAGGGAATGTGGACTTAAAGAGTGGAATGTGTTGAAAGCTGTGGAGCCTATTTCAATGGGTGCAGGTGTCTTACCTGGAAGTGCAAGTGAGGGTGGAGGAGCTGATGGGGAAGTCATGTACATGAGAGCTAAGTTTGAAAGGATTGTTGGGTCTAGAGATTCTGAGGCTTTCTACATGATGAATCCTGACAGCAATGGAACTCCTGAGCTTAGCGTCTACTTGCTTAGAGTCTGATGTTTCAGTGACTTACCATCCCTTTTCTTTTTCTTTTTTCTTTTATAGTTTCTAATTCTTAAAGGAGTAATTAAGGCAGGGTGGTGATAAATTGTGTAGTAAGTTTCATGTTTGTTTCATTTCCTTTCCATTTCTTCTGTAGGTTTACTTTTTATTTTGTTAAACACGAGGAGTAGGTGGTGGGGTTACGAAGGTGTGTATATGTATAGTTTTGTCCGTCCTTACAGCAAGTGACGAGGCAAATGATGGTCCAATGCAATCAATTACTGTCTTATCAATTGCTCATTTCCCATTTTCTTTTTTTAGTTATCATTTTGCATTTCTTTTCCATTTAATGTGTGAAATTTTCTGCTACTTTCTTTCTTTTTTTTTTGAAGGATCAAAGTATTCATGTCCATCCAATGTCTGTAACTCACTGTTCATTTAACAGTCACATACTCTATTTGCGCCAGACTCCATATGATGTCTTCTAAGTGCTTAGTTTAGGATCCGAAAGAAAGTATGTCTATTCCCTGCAATTTGGTACGTCTATTCCCTGCAATTTGGCGGTGGTGCAAAAATTCTGCGTGGATTGATCCCAAGACGTTTCACTGAAGCTTAATCATAGAAGTCATCAAAAGCAAAGATCCCTGACACCAGAATTAGGCCTTTGTCATTTGTTGACTGCTTTTTCACATTTGGCATTTGATGCCTCTTATGGTACTCATCCACTCTCTCCTCTGCTTCATTCTCCCTGACACATTTAACCTTGTAAAAAGGAAAATGACATTTCTTTTACGTGGGCATTGTTGTCACCTTCCACCTTAAAATCCAAAATAAAAGAAGAAGAAATAAAAAAGAGAAAATCAAGTGTGGGTTACAGCTGAGTTGGGACAAAAAGCAGTCCCTTCCCTTGCCTTTGCTCTAAAATCGAGCCATCATCAACTACTTATCATTCTTCAAAGGATTCAAAAGTTTGCCTACAAATGATAAAAAGTGCATCATAGGCCACCAGTACCTTTGTGTCATAATTACTCCACTGAATTGCAAACTTTGGTTTTAAAGTTGGCTCGTAAATACATGCCAATGCCAATGCCATAGCCCCGACTACTTTATCTAACCTTGAGCTAATCCAGTTTTCCTTCACTTTTGTCTGATTATTTTATATGTAATGTACACCTTTGTGCCACGGCTGCCAGAATGGTCCAATAAATGAATGGTTCAATATTATTGCGCCTCTTAAATGTCTAAAATATCAAATAAATAATTAAAATATTAATTTTATAAATGAATGAAATCTCTTTACAAAAAGCTTTAGAAATATAAATTTGCTATTTTTTTCTTTTTAATAACAATATTTCTATATTTCATCAATCTTATAAATTATTTTAATAAAACGTATAGATTATTTAATGATCATAGTTTAAAAACTTGGAAATGTAGCAGACTTAATAATTTAAAGTCACTAAAATTATAAATACTTTATATGGACTTGCAGGAATATATTTTATATTTATATTATTTCAAACCGATAGTTCAATAGTTTAATAGTCTAAAGGGTTTTAGAGGTTTGAATGATATAGTCTCAATGCTATAATCTATACATGTTCTTAAATCATATTATTGGTAAGTCTATGTCAAGCAAACAATATATATGAAAGATCTAATTGACAAATGGCCTAAATCTGTTAGTTATTGGTGATAAATTTAGATATGAAATGGTACTTAGTTAGTTCATATAATATGGAAAATAGAATATAGCGGATCACGATAAGATTACAAGGCCTGAATCTGAATGTCCTTCGTATCTTAGCCGCTTACAATCTGTTGGGCTGGGATAATATTGTTAACAAGATAATGGTTTTGTTTTCATAATAATTAACGTACAGTATTTCGAAGGTATTTCGCTTTATTAATCCAACCAATTTATATTGGATTCTCGCAAAATGATTGCGTTAACTTAAAAGGGTATTGGGTTCGAATTCTATTTTCTGCAGTTTTTAGTTTTGCTGTCTACTTTTAATTTCTGAAAATCTGTTTAATTGTTAATGTTAATATAATTATATTTTTATTATTAATGATAATTATATATCAGACAAATTTAAAAATAAATTATTTTAATTTATTAAATTTTATTCTAATATCATATTTATTAATAATTGAACAAAAAATTATTTTATTAAAGTAAATAATTTCAAATTAAATTTTATTTATAAATT
>JAOTIZ010000006.1:26949757-26961393 GCA_027123425.1 Erythroxylum panamense | reverse complement strand
TCTTAACTAATTTTATATATTTTATTATTATCAAAACATAAAGGGATTTAATTTGTTAACCACCATTGGTCCAACAGAAGAAGTTCCTTCTATGGGAATGGTATCTTAAGTCAAAGGCTCTATAGTTTTGATTTCTTCAAGCAATTTGGTGGATGAATGGGTTGGCTTCCTAACAGAAATTTTTAAGATCAAAGTTCTTGCCTTATTAAAACTTGAAGCCATTAGTGATTTCTCTTGAAGATAAGATTTGAGGCCACTTCTTTCTAAGAAGTAGGCTTATGCTTCTTTTTCCTCTTGACATCCAAAATTTTAAAATCTACAGTAAGAGAAGTTCAAAATACATATCTAGGAGTTAATAATGCTTAAATTAGAGGGAATATCTTTAAGGAAGGCAAAATTTGAATAAGGCATCAAACTCTAAAAGCTCTTTGATTACTAAGAGTGATAAGCCACTAACATAAAGATATTCCACTTTATAACGTGATAATGGTAAAATATTTCATAAAATAACTTATCATTGGTAGCACTCGCTTCAAAAGAGACTCCCAAAGAAAGGCCAAGTTTTCTACTCTAGAGATAAGGAAGGTATACTTTAAAACTCAAGGCCATAATATAAGGGAAAAGCTTTGATGCTTTATTACCACCCACAATAAAAACTCTCAGAAGTCTTAAAAATTCTAAGCCAATCAAGCCTTTCAAAGAAGTCTTTAAAAGGATTCAATTAGTCCATCACCTAAACTTTAACAATAGTACAAATTTAAAGATATCTTTAGGAGGCTTGCTAGGTAAACTGGCAGATAAATGAAGATTGAGGAAGTCTGTAAATCTAAGATCGGCGAAAGGCAGACCTTCTCTTTCCTTAAGTTTAGAAAAGGAAGTAAAAGTGCAGAGATTGATAAACCATACATATAAGTTAAGTCTCTATAAGGGAAGGTTAGACATACATCTTCCTAAATTCTAGTAAAGGAATCCTAAGAAAGCTTAAATAAGAGTGAAGAATTTGCCAGAGGCCACTACTCTATAGAAGGGAAGGAACTTTAGACTAGACTTGTTGTTTACCAGCAAAAATAAAATTGGTTTAATATGACCCTAATGAGCTTGACATGTTTTTCTTTAGAAATGGAATCTATAGAAGAAGCATAGCTATTTATTAGCCTAAAATAAGAACAACACTTAAAAGCACTAGGATATAAAATTGGAGTCTCCTCAACTAAACAAATGGAGTCCACTATGATTATAGGCAATCTAATCAAAAGTTTCAATGAGATTGAAGCATGCCCAAAAGGAAAAATAAAGGAGTTACAAGAGGGACTCTAGAACTTCAAGATAGCAAATATAAGTTTAGGTTGATATTATTGGGAATTCCTAGAAAGAGCTATTAAATAAAGAAGTCCAAATGTTTTGCCAGGTGAACATGAAAGATATAATCTATCCATCCACTTAACCCATTGGTCTATGTTTTCTAGCCCCAACTTCATGGTTTTGAATGCTTGAAATAGAGGCAGTTCTAGAGGAAAATTTGATTTACTTACCTCTCCTAAATAGGGCAGGGATGGATGAGAAGATTTAATAGATCAAGAGATCCTGCTAGTTAGAGGCAAGCCTTTATTTATGATCAAAATGGAGAAATTCTTCCACCATGCTAAAAAAGGAATTTAGAGTTAGAATTAGTAGTAACAGTTAAAAAGGATATTTAGATCAAAGAAGTTTATTACCTAATTATAATAAAGGAAGGAATAGGGATGACAAATGTGGCACAACCAAACCTAACTTCAGCCTAGGTTGACCGAGCCAGGGGTCGAGATTTCTTAGCCTAATCAGGCCACAAGTTATGTACAAAATGGCGTTGTTTTTTCATTTTTCTAAAATATAAAGTTAGGCTGGGCTGGGCAACTCGTGGGTTAGGTCAGACTAGGCTAGGAGTAGACTAGGCCTAGTCCGGCCCGTTGTCATCCCTAGAAAGGAAAGGGTTCAACTGGAATAGAGATCAGCTAAAATTTGATAGTTTGTATAAAGAAGTAAAGTTAAGGAAGTTAACAAAATTTTTGAATAAAGTACAAAAATCATAACGTACATATGTGACATTTAGTTTAGCAGAATCAGTGGATGAAGAGGAAAATGCATGACAAGCATAAGCTATAGGCCCAAAAAAGTATAAGAGAATTTGTGAGTAAAAGAAAGAGAAAAAACTAAAGTTGAAATAGAAGCCAAGGACCATTTTATGTTTGAGATGGAGAATGAAGTAGTATGGGAAGAATTTATAACAAAAAATAGGTGAAACCTAAATGAATAGCAGGAGTTTGAAATTTAAATAAAGAAGACCTTCTTAGGGGAACTTTTGTACTACTTATTTAGTTTGCTCATACAAACATATGTGAGGACAATTGTTGATACACTAAAAGAAATCTAGCCCACAAGCAAAAGGAAGGATAAAATATGAAAGCTCAGTAAATAGCAGAACCATAACTTTGAGAGATGAATGTTTGAAAATGGGTGATGGATATGATTTAGAGAGATATTTAAGTGGGTAAGAAGTTAGAAAGTTAGAAAATAGATGTTTGAGATAGAAACGTGGAAGTTAAGAAAATAATGGTAGGAAGTTAACTAGAATGTGGGAAGTGGATAATTACATAAAAAAACTCCTTAAGGCAGTTGAGGACCAAATATTCACTAGCACCAAATTAACATAAACAACAATCCCTATAGACATAATACACACAGTCTCCAAGAAAACACAACCTTCAAAAAATTTTCAAACAGATAAATAACTACAAAAAACACTGTTGTTAGTTTTCAACTTCTTTTACGTTGTGTATTTATTTTGATTACCTCAAATTTCCTTTGTATCTTGCAATGTTTTTTGTTTAAATCAAATCATTTATTTTTTCAACACATTTTAGCTTTTTTAACTTAAATTTTTATTTTCTAAGTTTTTCAAAGCCTACCTATATCATTGATAAGAATTTCAGTACTAATTTTGGGAGAATTCTCCTTAATATGCTAGAATAGAGATCAGTAGTTTGCATGAAGAAGTAAAGTTAAGGAAGTTAGCAAAATTTTGTAATAAATTACAAAAATTATAACGTACATATGCGGCATTCAGTTTAGCAAAATCAATTGAAGAAGAGGAATATGCATGACAAGCAGAAGTTATAGCCCCAAAGAAGTATAAGAGAATTCGTGAGTAAGAGAAAGAGAAAAAAAACCAAAGTTGAAATATAAGCCAAGGACCTTTTTATGTTTGAGATGGAGAATGAAGTAATATGAGAAGAATCTATAACAAAAAATAGGTGAAACCTAAAGGAGTAGCAGGAGAAATTTAAATAAAGAAGATCTTCTTAAGGGAACTTTTGTACTACTTATTTAGTTTTCTCATCCAAACATATGTGAGGACAATTGTTAGTACACTAAAAGGAATCTAGCCCACAAGTAAAAGGAAGGCTAAAATATGAAAGCTCAGTAAATATTTAGCCAGAGAATTTGTGGGTGGCAGAACCAAAACATTGAGAGATGAATGTGTTGAAAATGGGTGATGGACATGATTTAGAGAGATAGTTAAGTGGGTTGGAAGTTAGGAAGTTAAAAAAGAGATGTCTGGGACAGAAGTCCATAACGTGGAAGTTGAGAAAATAATGGTAGGAAGTTAACTAGAATGTAGGAAGTGGATATTTACAGCAAAAAACTCCTTAAGGAAGTTGAGGACCAGAAATTCACTAACACCAAGTTAACATAAACAACAATCACTACAGACATAATACACACAATCTTTTATAAAACAAAACCTTCAAAAAAATTTTAGAGACAACTAACTCCCAAAAAACATTGATATTAGTTTTCAACTTCTTTTACGTTATGTATTCATTTTGATTACCTAAAATTTTCTTTGTGTCTTGTAATTTTTTTTGCTTAAATCAAATAATTTATTTTCTCAACACATTTTAGCATTTTTTAACTTAAAATTTTATTTTCTAAGTTTTTCAAAGCCTACCTATATCATTGATAAGAATTCTGGTACTAATTCTAGGAAAATTCCTCACTAATATGCTTGAATTCTAAATTAACACTAGCACTTGTCAGTAATTATCTTAGTAAAAACCTTTGAATTTAGTTAAGTTATGGAGAAAATAATTAGATTTTACAAAAACAATTTAGTTTGAATAGAAAAGTTAGGGTTATTCTTTTTTTATTTGTAATAAATTTGTTAATGTATAATATTTATTGTCACATAAATACTTACATGATAAAAAGTCAATTACATGATGGACCATGTTAACACTATTAACTATAGGATTGACGATGACCTAAATTTGTAACAAATTAAAAGTTTAAACATTTAATTATTATTAATAGTTCTAGCTAGTATTACAAAATTAGCCAAAGTTTTTAATTTTAAATATAAATTACCTAATATTAAGTACATACCAAATTTTATTTTGTAATCTAATTCATGTATTAAAATAATCTAATACATTGTCAATAAAAATTTTAAAAATATAGTTATGAATTTTATTTTATGTTATTTCAAAGGTTAAAATTTTAAAATAATAAATAGATCTAGTTGTTGCTAAATTTTAGGAAAGGACTCAAAAAAAAGTGTCCTAAATATAATGATTGAGTCCATTTTAACACTATTAGACCATATCATTAACATTATTACGGTGAGATACATTACAATAATGAAAATAGTAATGTGTAATGTTATTTAATAAATTGTTAAAATTATGATATTTGTAAAAATTTACCCCAATAACTAAAGTTATAAAATTTTCTAAAACTAAACAACAAAATGGGAAGATATGGTATTATAATGTTTAATTTTTTTTCTTCACAAAATATT
The DNA here is from genome assembly GCA_027123425.1 of Erythroxylum panamense. NCBI lineage: Eukaryota > Viridiplantae > Streptophyta > Magnoliopsida > Malpighiales > Erythroxylaceae > Erythroxylum > Erythroxylum panamense. The sequence goes on along the minus strand of JAOTIZ010000006.1, from coordinate 26,956,556 downwards.
TCTAGAATCACCCTTAGTATATGAGACGAAGATTTGATTTTTTTAATTGCTATTTTAAAATAAAAATAAAATAGATATGATTGATAGCTCCAAAGATGACGTAGGAACGAAGTCATTTAAAAGTGGAAATGGTTGGCCTTTGTGCTCTTGATTAATGAGCGTATAGAAACGTTAGGATCTTATGCTTTAATTTCATTTGAGAGATGCGTTGGATTCACATTGGGTGTATGATGACGAACATTACTTTTATTCGGCTTTGGCCAATTTAAACTGCCCTGGTCTGCTCGATTATTTTATTAAAAAATTTCAACCACATGTATAGGTGATTATCTCATCTGGAAGCCATTTTACTATGATCAAGAAGTACGCAGAATCTTTTCTTTGACTTAATAAAAGAAATCCGTTTGAACTTCAAGTAAAACGCAGGCCATTGGAAAAGCCAATTATAATGTGAGTAGGATAAAGATAAATTTAATTGTAATGCTCCTGATAGTAAAAAGCTTGTAGAATCCGGATATACAGGGTAAGTCTGATGACTTGAGTTTAGATTTTCGCCTTTTGATATCTACAGATTTATTTGTATAAAAAAAAATGATTGTCGACGTTGATCATAATTTCGGTTTACTTTAACTGTAATACATAACTGCCTTTCCAATGTGGAGGAAGCTATGCTTGGTGATGACGTAAATGCCAATGATATGGGCACACTCGTTTAGGGCTTGGTTGGAATTTTCAAAGGATTTTTTTAAATATATAATAAAATATTATAAGATTTAGCCTTAAATTATGTTATCTATTGAAGGTTTTGGGTTAATGGGCTTATCATCTAATTTGTATGGATATTTCATGTATAGATATTAGTAACTTATGATGCACAAGTTATGAATATATAGTGGTTACGAGAATTAATTAGGGTTTCCTTTAATATACTCATTGATAAAAAAGAGAGATAACTTATACTTATCTCCTAAAAGTTTAAAACTGCAACAAGTTAATTTCAATAAATTCAGGTGCATTTTCATAATTAAATTTATCTTTAATAACTTGAATTTGAGAATATATTATATTAAAATTAACGATTAGTATGAAAGCCTCTTTCATGTTGGTTTATTGAGATTAAATTTGCGTTTTGATTTTAAGATTTTCTTTCATTAAGATTTGTGTGCATGGTTTAAAAGTTTAAACTAGTAATAAATGTATTTGCTCGTTGAAAATGGTTTCAAATTGTGCTTGCCCATTAGATCATGTATATCTAATAAGATAATGCAAGATTTCTCTTGACCGTCCAACACCAACGAGCAAGAGCACTATCTACCGTTACAAAGAGAAATCTTGCATTGCAGATTGTCTGTACATATGGTTGCATATTAAATTGCATATGATCATAAATAGCTACTCCAGGTATTACCACAAGAGAGTTTATAAATAAATATAAATCTTTGGTCTCACTCTCCATAATGAGATAATCTTATTAAATTAGAATATCTAATTAATGGATTTTGTTCTTCACTGCTACATGACCTGTGCCTTTAATGGCTTTAGACTTTACCCTTTTAGGGTTTATTATATATAACAGCGCAACAAAGTTTAATCCTACCTACAGTACATGATTTAAAAAAGAAAACCCTGGGTATTTGTGCATATGAGAAATTGAGTTCAACACCTAAGATATTTTCTTCATTTTTTAGAACTAAGAATTTTATAACTTATTCTATATGTTTTTGGTTTTGATTGAAATTAATATTTTTTTGGCAGTGAAAATAATATGGAAGATTAATATTGATTTCCAGTAATTAATTAATTAAATTCAATATCATTTTAATAATTGATATTTTAAAGTAATTAATCAAAACAATATGTTATAGTAACCTCTTTTGTGTAGATTAGTTAATTCTAAAATATCAAGATGATTGTGTGTGTATGAATTTCATGTGAATAATAATTGGCCCAAAGGAAAAATATTATTTGGCCAAAATTTAAACATACTTGTGTTGATAAACTTACAATAGTTATTTAGTCTTTTCTTGTAAATTATAAGTCAGTCTAGGAAAAGGCTTATAATTTGACAGGAATTTATTTTCAATAGTTGATAACTACAACAAGAATACCAATTACATATTGATATTTTGTCTAAAGACTAAATCTTAATGTTGTGCTAGATATCTTGCGATGGGGTTGGCATTATTCGAATCTGTTAATGATGTTTTATTCAGATTTTAATTATGAGTTTGTTACTTTGTTTATTTTTGTTCTCTATTTAGTAATTACTTTAACTGCTACAATATTTGTTGACATTAGCACTATACTTGTGCTAAATGGCAAAAACTTTAAGGTTTGGAAAGAGATTGTCATGATCATTCTTGGCTGCATGGATCTAGACCTTCTCATTAGATTAAGCAACCCTCTACCCTTGTGGATGCAAGTTCCTATAATGACAAGAGAAACTAGGAGAAATGGGAACACTCAAATTGTACAAGTCTTATGATCATGAAGCATGCAATTCTATAAGCATTAAGGGGCACAATGTTCAAAGAGGACGTAAAATTGTTCCTTAAAGAATTTAAACAATGTTTTGCTAAAAAAATGCAAAAATAAGTACTATTTTGGCTAATCTTGTTTCCATGAAGTATAAGGATAATAGGAACATTAGATAGTACATTCTACAATTGTCTCATCTTACTTCAAAACTAAAGGCATTAAAGATAGGGTTATTTGAAGATTTGCTTGTGCAGCTGGTTTTGATCTTTCTTCCCTCACAATTCAGTCAATTGAAAGTCATTTATAATTGCCAAAAGGAGAATAGACTCTTAATGAACTTATTTCACATTGTGTGTAGGAAGAAGAGAGATTAAAGCACAAGAAGGTTGAAAGTGTCTATTTGGCATTTAACCCTAGGGCAATAATAAGAAGAGAAAGATATATAAAGAAGTTGTGGGTAATGTACCAAAAATGAAGTAACATAAGGAATAAAAACAACAAACTGAAAATTTTGCTTGCTACTTATGTGAAAAGACTTCTCATAAGAAAAAGGGTTTATTTGATTTCAACACCTAGGCAAACTTGGTGGTTAGATTTTAGTGTTACTACTCACATAAGTGTGTCCTTGTAGGGTTGCCTAACTTGTCGAAAGCCCAGTGATAATGAAAGAAACATCAATGTAGGTGATGGAACGATAGTTGAAGTTGAGGTAATAGAGTCTTTTAGGTTATCATTTAGGACTAGAAATTGTTTGGATTTGAAATAGACTTTTATTGTATTGTCTTTTTGGAGAAATTTAGTTTTTATTTATGTTCTACACAATGCTCGTTATTGTTGTTCTTTTATAAATGGACAATTTAGTCTTTCCATGATTCAAAGCTTGTTGGTTCTAGTTCTTTATCAAAATATGATAACCTATACTTACTTTATCTAATTATATCAATTAATGAGTCCTTGCATGTTAATTTATAGGGTTCTAAAATAAAATTAGCCAATGATCATTATGCTTTGTTATAGCATAAATGTTTAGGTATATCTCTTAACAATGAATTGAAAGGCTTGTGTTAGATGGAAATTTTGATCTATCTAATCTATCAAAATTTGAAGTTTGTATCAAGTGTATTAAAGGGAAGCAAACAAATATAAGGAGATTAAGTGCCAAAAAATCTTCAGACATATAAGAATAAATCTATAGAGATATTTGTGGGCCATTTCTTACACCTTCTTAAAATGGTAAAAAAAAGTTTTATTATGTTCATAGATTATTACTCACATTATGGGTACCTTTATCTCATTTATGAGAAGTCACAATCATTGGAAATTTTCAAAATTTTCAAAGTTGAGGTTAAGAATCAACTTAGCAAAAGAATTAAAAACAATTGATCTAATCGTGGTGATGAATATTAATGTAGGCATGATACTTCAGGTGAACAATGCCTAGGTCCATTTACTAAATTCCTAGAAAAATATGATATCATCCCACAATACACCATGCCAAGAAGCCTTAACATAAATGGTGTTGCTAAGGGACAAAACAAAACATTAAAAGGCATGTTAAGAAGCTTCATTATCTATATTATCTTACCAGATTCACTTTAGGGAAAGGTATTAAAGACTACAGCTTACATTCTCAATAGAGTTTCAACTAAGGCGATGACTAAAACTCTTTATAAATTATAGACAAGAAGAAAGGCTAGTATAAAGCATTTAATATTTAGGGTTATCCAGTTGAGACAAGGCCTTATAGGCCAAATGAAAGAAAACTGAACTTAAGACCTATTAGTAGCTATTTTGTTAGATACTTTGAACATTTACGGGGGTACAAATTTTATGATCCACTAAGAAAATCTATTTTTAAGATGGGAAATGCCAAATTCCTTGAGAACGATGAGTTTGAATGGGGAGACAAGGTTAGAGACATTATCTTTGAAGAGGAACTCATTTCGTTCTTACAAGTTGATATTAGCCATGATCAGGTAATCATTCCTGACGTTGTTCAAGAACCAACTCCAAATCAACAAGACAATGTTGAAAATATCCCTACTGAAGATCAATTGAATATTCTTGAAGGAAAAACTCAACAACCTCAAGAACAAATGCCATTAGACAGGTCCACTAGAGAAAGAAGAAGTGTTATTTTAGATGATTATATTATCTTTATGAAAGAACATGATATATACATTGGCATAGTGGAAGATGATCCAATCAAATTTCGTAAACCCATTAAGAGTTATAATTATCAAAAGTGGACTGATGTCATCAATGAGGAAATAAAGTTTATGATAGACAATGATATTTGGGATCTTGTCCCATTGCCTGAAGTCGTAAGAACAATTAGTTACAAATGAATATTTAATACTAAAAGGGATTCAAAAGGCAATATAAAGAGATATATGGCTCGTCTTGTTGCGAAGGACTTTACTCAAAAGGAAGACAACGTTGTCACCAATTTCTTAAAAAGGTTCTTTTAGGATTATAATGGAACAATTTGATTTTGAGTTACATCAGGTGGATGTGAAGATAACATTCCTCAATGGTGATATTGATGAAACAATTTATATGGAGTAGCATGAAAACTTCTTTTGAAAAAAAGATTCAAAGCAAATGGTTTGCAAATTAAAGAAATCTATCTATGGACTTAAACAATCTTCTTGTCAATGGTATTACAAGTTTCATTAAGTTGTCATCTCTTTTGGTCTTGAAATGAATTTGGTTGATGACTGTACATACCACAAGTTTTGTAATAGTAAGTATATATATTTTAGTTTTATTTGTTGATGACATATTGCTTATGAACAACAATATAGACTTATTTCATAAAACCAATAAATTTCTAGCAAAAGAATTTTGAGACGAAAGATCTTGGTGGAGTCTCTTTTGCATTAGGTATTTAGATATATTGAGATCGATCTCGAGATATTATTAAGTTATCAAAAAGGAGTTATATTGAAAAGGTAGAGATTTGGCATATAGGATAGTAAACCAGATGATACCCTTGTTGCTAAAAGAGACAAATTTAGTCTTAACACTCAGGTATGTCCATATTAGATATTGTATACATTGTTGGAATGTTAGGCAAATACTTGATCAATCTAAGAATGGACTATTAAAAAGCAGCCAAAAGGGTTATGTGGTATCTTAAGAGAACAAAAGACTATATGCTCACATATATGAGATCAGATCAATTACAGATTGTTAGATATTTTAACTCTTATTTAGCAGGATGTTAAGATAGTTGTAGATCCAATTCAAGCTGCATCTACCTACTTACTAGAGGATCTATTTTCTAAAACAATGTGAAGTAGACACTTATAGTTTCTTCTACCATGACAGTTGCATTTATAACATATTATTAGGCATCCCATTATGGGATATAGCCACAAAATTTTGTCACTTGGTTATAAATTATATGTGGCATTAAAAGATCATTGAAGTTATTTTGTGACAATTAGTCAATAGTGCTATATTCTAAAATAACAAAAGCTTATCGAAGTCGAAGCACATCAATATTAAATTCCTAGTTATCAAAGAAAGAATTCAAAGTGGTCAAATTTTTATAGAACATATTGGGACAAACTCCATGATTGCCCAAACTCCATGATTGCGGATTGACTAACTAAAGTTTTACCACCCAAGGTCTTTTATAAGCACACAACTGATATGGGTATCATGTCGCTTGATGATGTGATAGTTTAGTAGGAGTTTGTTTATATGGATACTTATGGTTATAGACATATGTTATGGATTTTTTGTGATTTAATACATACGAATTTGTGTGTTTAACTCTAATTTCATTTGGTATGATGTTACTAAGGAATAAGGTAGGTCCAGTTAGAAATAGATCTAATTTCATTTGGTTTGATGTCACTAAGTAGGTCCAGTTAAAAATAGATCGTATGATATGTTAAAATCACGTGACATGAAATTTCCATGCTATACATCTATCCTTGATCCATGTCGTTAATTATATTGATATATGTGATCACTGATGAGTTTAGTCATGATAACTGTGACAAAGACTTATTTGAACCTATATTAATATGATTTATGGATCAAATTGTTTAAAGATGATTTTATTGTAATAGTAATTTTGAGCTCGTAAGGTTTAATATGACATATAATTATGAGGTATTATATGTACATAGTCCAAGTGAGAGATTCTTGAAAATTTAATAGACTTACATATGTCTATATATATATATATATATATATGGGCCAAACCTTATAATAGCATATCATATATAATTATTAATATATATAATTATATATATAATCACTTTTATCACTTTTAATCTTGGGCCAAACCTTATAATAGCCTATC
>JAOTIZ010000006.1:26925374-26937523 GCA_027123425.1 Erythroxylum panamense | reverse complement strand
TTTTCAAAAAGGGGAATACACAATTCAACCCCCCCTTCTCGTGCATTCTTATATCGTATTTTAAGCTTTGTAATAACGTGTGATTCACTTCAACCCCAATACCACCACCGGAGTCATCACATTCAATGACAAATTTCGTCTCAAAGTCGGCAGCTGCAATACCGGCACTGTGGACAAAGCTGTTTTAAGATGTTCAAAGGCTTGTAATGCTTCTTCACTCCATTGGAAGGAGTTCTTTTTTAACATACTAGTCAAAGGTGCTGCTAACTTCCCATAATCGCACACAAACTTTCGATAGTATCCTGCTAAACCCAAGAACCCCCGCAAGGAAGTGATGGACTGCGGTTGTGGCTAGTCGACAATAGCCTATACCTTACTAATATCTACACCAACTCCCTTTGCTGAAATAACGTGGCCCAAATATGCAACAGAGGGTGATGCAAAACAACATTTAGATTGTTTGAGGTAAAGTTTAGATGCGCGAAGCAACCCAAAAACCATGTTCAAGTGAAGCAAATGTCTCTCCCAATTATTGCTGTAAATTAGAATATCATCAAAGAAAACAAGTACAAATTGGCGCAAGAAGGCAGAACAGAAGTCATTCATCAAGGCTTGAAAGGTCGACGGGACATTTGTTAGGACGAATGACATTATTAGAAATTTGAAATGCCTATGATGAGTGCAGAATGCTATCTTTTCTATATCATCTATAAACATACGAACTTGATAGTATCCTGATTTCATATCCAATTTGGTGAAGAAACAGGTGTCATGTAATTCATAAAAGTTCATCCACTATGGGAATCGAAAATTTATCCTTACTGTCTTGGCATTCAACTCACGGTAATCTACGCAAAGTCGCCACGATCCATCCTATTTCGGAACTAGTAAAACTGGAGAAGAATAGGGGGACTTGCTAGGCCGAATAATCCCTTGTTGGAGCATTTCCACGCATTGCTTCTCAATCTCATCCTTTTATCGGTGGGGGTATCTATAAGGCCAAACCACTATAGGAGTTGTTCCCAGTAGCAAATGAATCTTATGATCACATTGTGGAATAGGAAGGAGCCCCGTGGGGTCAAGGAACAAGTCCTCAAATTTCGCAAGCAATTCATCCAAGTCCTGCGCTTCTATTTTGGTGGGCGTGGTGGCACCCATCATGCAAAGAGCCTTGGGACCATGACGCTGCTGTCCCTGAAACAAAACTGATTTCCCTTCCACCGCAAAAGACATAGTAAGAGCTAAAAAATCCTATAATATTGGCCTAAGCATTTCTATCCATTTAATACCCAGCATAATATCAAAGCCATCTAAGGGAATTACATAAAAATTTGCAAAAAAATCATGACTTGCAATAGAGAACGGTACCTGAAGACAAATCCCCAAGCTTTGCATTTTGTCCCCATTTGGAATAGAACACTGGCATTTGATAGAGAATGCATGTGGAGGCCTAATCGTGGGGCTGCCACTATGCTAATAAAATTTTGCGTACTGTCGGAATCAAGTAAACTGAGTACTGGTTGTCCGTTAATAATAACTTGCATCTGCATAGTTTTGCTATTTTCTTGACCAGTAAGAGCATGTAATGAGATTTCTAGAGCTACCTCGTCCTTCTCTTCTATATGTTCCTCCTCCGAATCTCCTACTTCAATCCAAAAGAGCCGTTTGCATTGATGGCCCATCGAATATAGCTCATCAAAATTGTAGCATAACCCCTTTGATCTTCGTTCGGCCATTTCAGCACGGGATAGCCGCTTGACAAAAAGGCCCTGATTATTCGCGAGTGAACTAGCCATGATTGACAAGGTTGGTCGATTGGGTGTAGTTCTGGACTGTGAATTTCCTGAAGTCATGGAACTGGATCTGAATGGATGCCAATTATTTCTCCTGCTATTACTTCCATGTTGCAAGTGGTATTTTTGTTCATAAGCCCTTGCTAAACTCATCGCTGTTCCTAAATTAGGAGGTTTGAGTATTTGAACGTCTAATCGGATCGAATCATCTAAACCAGCTATGAATAATCTGACGTATACGATATCCGAAAGGTCATCTAAGCGTGCCATTTTTTCTTGGAACTGGTGTTGATAAGTTTCCACCGTTCCTGTTAGTCGAAGGGTGCTTAATTCCCCAATCTAATTATAGCTATCCGGAGGTCCAAAACGTTAGAAGAAATATTTCAAGAAATCTTCCCAACGCATCGGTCCCGTGTTCTTCTTCAATCTTCCATACCACAGCTGGGCTTCTCCAACCATGTGAAAGCCTGCTAATCCAACCTTCTCCAATTCTTTCGTATTCTAATTTTAAAAAAATTGCTCACATCGTTGTGCCCAAATTAAGGGGTCTTCTTTCCCGTCATAGGTAGGGAAGTCCAACTTAGCATATCGCTGGACTGTCAAGGTGTGGCCTACTGCTGATCGATTATTTTAGGCATTGACACCTGAATTAGGAATGTTCCCAGGTCTCCCTACTGGTGGTGAAGCGTTGCTATGTGCTTCGCTTCCGCTCTGATCTGTCTTGCCATTATTACCCCCCAAACTGGACAGCTGATCCATAATCAAGGCAAGTTTTTTGCCCAACTGATTCTCCATTGCCAACAGCTTCGAATCTGTAAGGGATCGTTCTTTTTGAAACCTTCTATCAATATCATCGCCCATGTTATTTAGCTCTGATACCAAAATGTTAGGACGTTGAGTTAAGGATCGAGTAACCGAACAATGAACAGGAAAATCAAAATCTGATGGAATTAAATTTCCCTTGTTCTTGTTGAAGTTCTTCAAGCAACCTATCTTGACTAATAACTCAGCTCATCAAAGGGAGACTGAAACCTTGGATCTTGTTAAAGAGAGCTCCAATCTTTTGATAAAAATTCAATCGTAACCTTTTAATTCCTTCCTTTAACCTATAAATAGGCTAGATGTATTACAAAATTAGAAGCCCTATTTGTAGGCTTCTTTAATAGATAACTAGGAATCCTAATCAAATAAAAGAACAAACGTCCTAATTAATAGCTAGCTAGGAATCCAAATTAAATAAAATAACAAACTTCCTAATCTAATAAAATTATTCCACTAGCTAAGAACAACCATATTATTAAAATAAAGTCTACTTCTTGCGTTCATAGGTCTGTCCTCTGAAAGTGTCCACAACACAACTTGGATTTGTTAGCAACTACTAGATAGATCTAATTTATGTCCTTTCTTATCCCATTTTGTGGGTGGTTGTGAACATATTTTATCAGGCAGTTTTGGTTTCGTTTGTTTTCATCTCCTTCTCAACTTATTTGGAGTTAACAAGGAGGGAATTTTGATGAGATTTTTGCAACTCCAAGTGTTTAGGGGTTTTTGGATGTTATGAAACTCAAATTGGTATGTTGAAAAGTCTTAGTAAAAGCTTACAGAAGGGATTTGACTTGTTATTTATATTGAATTGGATATAAAGAAGTAGCTACAAGAAGGAAAATGGGATTGCAGAGGGAAGAGTCCGTAGAGGATTTGTTGAGAGAAGAATCCTATGCTACCCTTCCTTATAGGAGCACCTCTCTAAATCACACCATATGCAAGGTATGGTGAGACAGAAAGCACATATATTTGATGGCTATGGAAATTATTACAACAAAGAATGGGATCTTGAAGAAGGTGTAGAAAAGGAGTTCTGTTGGTATCATGTGGAACTACCAAAAACTAATCATAAACTTTCAGCATCAGCACAATGCCTTATTGATGTTCTTTGCCCTCCTTTGAAACTCCAGGACATTCTGGCACTGGTCAGCAATGGACCCTTTTGTGCTCATGTTGATGGTGCACTTGTGTTTAGGGTAAATTCCCACGGTCCTCCCTCTAGCAATTATACGTTCAGATTGGCTGCTAGAATTACCGAGAATTCGGTGATTACTGTGTCGTTAGGCCGTGTTCCAAGATTGGGCTTCTCGCCAGTGGGCCAATCTCTTCTCTCAGAGATTCCAAGTGTGGAGAGTCCCTCTTATCAGGATGGTAGCCAAAAGGAAGGAACTCGGACTGTGATTAAGGAACATGTTCTTGAGTTTTTATTAACAATGAACCACTCCGAGGAGGCTGATAATCCTGTCCCAAGATCAGTTTCAAATCTTGTCGTTCACATTATTGACACACATGTTGATCACCTTCAAGATGTTGTCACTGAACTTGAGATAGAGCTAGACTCCGTGGAGCTTGAATTGGACAAAGGTGAGAACCCCATGTTGACCACACTCAATAGTATGGCAAGCTAATTCTTTGAGCTGTTAATTGTTTCTATGAATTCTTCTTGGAAGTTTTTTCTATTGTGAGTCTATTTGCCTTCACTGATCACATTGCGTTTGGATGAAACAACTCTCCATTTTTTAAAATCTTTTTCATAATCACAATCCAGGATGTCAAAGCTATGCATCTTTCTTTCTCATAAATATTTGATCCATTAGAGTCTACTGTTGATATGTTGGCATAAGTACTACAACTGCTGTCAAACTGTTCAGCTTTTCATAAAAGGATTCAATTGAGGATGAGTTAACGACCACATGTTTGCTTAGAATTAAGGATCAACATACCTAAAAAGTAGGAGAAAAAAGAACAGTGCACATACGAAATCAATCAGTTTATATTATATGACTTATAGACTATTTAGTATCCTTGAGTTTGAACTATTTATACCGTCACTTGCAATGACCTCAAGCATGATTTGTTAGTAAAGGAGAACAAAAATACTATTTGAGAGATAAGAAAAAATGTAGAAGAAACCGAACTTTTCTTATTTCAGCTTGAAAATGACAGACTCCAGTACAACACTTAAAAAACAGAACTCACAATGGACTCAATCCCATGTTCTGCTAAAATATCTAATTATTGTTATTGACCACTAGCCACTAACATAATAACATCTAAGACCCACTAACATAAACGTATTGCAATAAAGTAGCAATAACTTTTTGAATCAGTCAACTATATCTGTTCAACACGCCCCCTTGATTCAAAATCACATCCTCCTAATTGTAACCTGTAAAAATGAAACTTGGCCTGTGACGGAGATTTTGCAAAAATGTCAACTGTTTGTTCATTAGTGCTGCAGAATTTTAGCATTATTTTTCCATCAATTATTAGCTTTCGAATGAAGTGATGATGAACATCAATATGCTTGGTTCTGCTATAGAAACTAGGATTTCTGGCAATTGCTATTGTGGCTTGGTTATCATACAATATCTTAGTGCCTTCCTTTTGCTCGAAACTGAAATCAACAAGGAGTTTTCTCAACCATAAGGTTTGTCTTGCTGGTGAAGTTGTTGCAACATACTCTGCTTAAGATGATAACAAAGCTACTGTCTCTTGCTTCTTTGAACTCCATATCGCTGCTCCAGAACCAAAGTTGAAAAACATTGCTAGAAGTGCTCCTTCGATCATCTAAACATCCTACTCAATCACTGTCAGTAAAACCAATTAAGTTGAAATTTGGTACTTTGCAATACCAAATACCAAAATTCATAGTTCCTGCTATATAACAAAGTACCCTTTTTGCTGCTCCAAGATGTTGTTTTGTAAGGCTATGCATAAACCTTAACACATCACTAACAGAGAAAGCAATGTCAGGTCTAGTATGAGTTAAATAGTTTAAACCCTTAATTCTGAAAAGTGTAGGATTTACTTTCTCAGTCCCATCTTCACGTTGTAGCTTCTCATTTATATTCAATAGTGTGGCTGCCACTTTATAGTTTGCCATGCTAAACCTCTTTAAAAGATCCATAGCATTTTTCTTTTGACACACAAAAATTCCATCATTACTTTGCATAACCTCAAGTCCGAAAAAATACTACAATTAGCCCAAATCTATCATCTCAAAATTTCTCAACATACTGGACTTAAAATCATCAATTAAGGACTTTGAAGAACTCATATAAATAATGTCATCCACGTATAGGCAAACTACTAAAAATTCTTCATTAGCTTGTTTTTCAGATAAAGAGTAGGCTCATTTTCACTTCTAGTGATCCCGCTGTCTTGAAACAATAAATCAATCTTGCTATACCAAGCCCGCGGAGCTTGCTTTAGCCCGTAAATAGCTTTTCTTAACTTGTAGACTTTGTTTTCATTGTTATTGATAGTAAAACCTGGAGGTTATGAAACATAAACCTCTTCATCCTTACCTCATTCAAAAAGCATATTTCACATCAAATTGATACACAGGTAATTGTAATTGAGCAACCAATGCCAAAATAATTCTTATAGTTTCATAAAAGGAAACATCCTATTTCTTGTCATATAAATAATAGCTATAATTTGTCCAGATTTTTTTTATCATGAATAACACATGAATCGTCATCAAACACAACAGAATATCCACTAGTTAATAACTATCTAATACTCCATAAATTGTGAGCTAAACTAAGCACAAATTAGACATCATAGAGTAGTTTAGCATCACCTTGCACAGTTTTGATGGCAATTGTTCCTTTTCTTTCGACTTTCATTTGTTTGTCATCCCCAAGTTAGACTTCAATCTTTTGTATCTCATCAATTTCTTTGAACAATGACTTGGTTCCAAACATATGGTTGGAGAATCCATTGTCCAAAAACCATACATTATCTACATCTTGAACTAGTGAATGTGCCATAAATAGCTTGCTCTCCTCTTCAACCTTCTCTATAAATTTTGTTTGCTTTTGTTCTTTTTGTTGATTGATCTAGCATCAGGTTCTTTGTGCCCCAATTTTTCACAATATCTACACTGGATTGCACTCTTGTATTGATTTCGTTTATTAAATCGACTTCTACCTTTGCCACCACCACCTTCTCGTCCATGAAATCCACCTCTGTTTTTGCCACGATCTCTAGAATTTTTAGTCTTTTCCTTGGAGGACTGCCCTTTAACCTGAAGTTCCTTTTCCTCAAAATTTTCTTGAGATCTACCAAGTCTCGCTTCATGGGCTAACAAGGAGCTCATCATTTCATCATAAGTATAAATAGACAAATCCTAAGTTTCTTCAATTGCAACAACAACATGATTAAATTTTGAGGTTAAACTCCTTAATACCTTACTCACAACAGTTTTGATACTCACATTTTTACCATAAGATTTCATCTGATTAACAATTCCAGATACTCTAGACAAGAATTTTTGCATACATTCTTTATCTTTCATACCTAAAATTTCAAAATCATGACGAAGTGTTTGAAGTTTTATAGCAATTACCTTCTTATCGCCCAAATATTCCTGCTTCAAAATCTCCCACGCTTGTTTGGAGGTGGTAGCTACTATAATTGGAGGAAATATATCATCCTCTGGAGCTGCTAAATGAGGAGTAAGGCCTTTGCATCTTTTTTTTCGATTTTCTAGCAATCTTTGGTCAGGTTCAGTAGGTGCAGAATCTAGCTTTTCATACCCGTTCTTCACCAAGTGCCATAGTTCTTGTGACTTGAACAACGTTTTTACCTTGAGACTCTAAAGGTGACATTTTTCACCTTTAAAAATTGGAATTGGAGGTGGGGTACTTGGATTAGTCTCGTTTCTTGCCATAGCTTTTTCACTGCTTGTTTTGTGTCTTTTATCTCTCAAAATAGTTACGTTACTTTTTCTTCTATTTGAAGAAAAAAGGAGGATCGAAACTTGGATGCTAGATAGAAGCACTTTACAGATTATCCTGGCTTAGGACTTTTATCGAACACTTGGTGTGGATGTCTGTTGCTGTTGTTTAGTTGAGCTAAGATATTGGGTACTGCTGGATCCCTCTCTAATTCAACTCAAATTCATTTATTTTGGTTGTTTCGTCTCCTGGTCTCTCACGGACAGTAGCTCTCCTTGCTTGTAAGAGTTTGTTGAGATAAAAGACAATAAAGGCATGTTTGAGTAGTGGTGTCTGGTAAAGTTAAGGATCTAAGGAATACTGCACAAAATGAGAAGGAAAGAAATACTGATTTGTATTGATGTTAATTGAGAAATAAAGGTGCCAATGCAACCCTCCCAAGCCACAGCCGAATACAATATGTTTCTTTAAGAAAGATGATAAAAAATCCCCTCCTAGCTTTCTAGCTCTATATATGTAATATTCCCCCACATGTAACAACCTGTTGCTACCTAGGTGTCACAATTAGTTATTATCCACAACTGTACTACCTCTCTTCCTACGACTATAAACCAATAAGGGACAGTTAGGTGGTCCCTCCTACAAACTGACAAAGTTACCAACATTCACGACATTCTCTTGGCCTTTCCCTGCATGGTCGCTAACAATTCCCACCTCCTGAGAACAAACCTCTTCCACAAGTTTAGAATCTGGGAACTGACCTCGAAAGTCAGAACAAGTGACCCATGATGCCTTATCCTTGTCTCTCCTAACCCACTTAATTAGTAAACAGTGACAAGGCAGTGAGTTATCTCCCAAGACTTTTGCCTCCAAAATTGCTTCTGGAAAGTATTCAACCTCCTCAACTAACAAATTCGATGGTAACCCTGTTTCCACCATATGGTTACCAACAACTTTCTTAAGTTATGAAATATGAAACATGGGGTGCACTTTTAAGGAAGGAGGTAGCTCTAAGCGATATGCGACCTTTCCCACCCACTGTAAAATTCTAAATAGATCGTAATATCGAAGACTAAGTTTTTGGTAAACCCTCTGTGAAACAGTGGTCTGCCTATGGGGTCTAATCTTCAAGAAGACTAAATCTCCTACATCCAATTCTAGATCACACCTCCTTCTATTAGCAGTCTTTGACATTTTCTGCTGCACCTTTGACAAATTATACTGTAGTTGCCTTAGAATCTCTGCATGGTTTGCATGCTCTTCAGCCACTGCAACTATGCGAAACTCGCCTGGAAGATATTGTGTTAATGTCGGTGGTGGTCTGCCATAAACGATCTTAAAAGGAGTAGTTTGGGCAGCGCCTTGGTAATTTGTATTATACCAAAATTTTGCCCAGTGTAGCCACTTAACCCATCCTCATGGTTGCTTTGCAGAAAAACAACGGAGGTACGTCTCTAGGCAACAATTTAACACCTCTATTTGTCCATCTGTCTCCGGGTGGTACGTTGTGCTCATCTTGAGCGTAGTTCCCTAACTTTTAAATAGCTCCCTCTAAAAACAACTCATGAATATCGAATCTTTATCACTCACTATATAATGGGGAACCCTATACAATCGTACAACCTCCTTGACAAAAATTTCAGATACACTCCAGGTTGTATATGAATGTTTTAACCCCATAAAATGGGTAAACTTACTTAGCCTATCCACTACAACGAATACACAATCCATGCCATGTGAGCCAAGAAGACCAGTAATGAAGTCCATAGAGATGTCTTTCCACACACGTTCAGCAATGGGCAGAGGTTGCAACAGCCCCACAGGTGTGAGTGTCTTGTATTTATTCTTTTGGCAAATGAGACATGCGACCACATAGCATTGAACATCATTCCTGGCCAATATACGCTAGCAGCCAGCTGTCGATATGTCCGATACGTGCCTAAATGTCCACTCTGTGGAGTCGAATGAAACTCCTCAATCAACCTTGATATCCATCGAGAGGAAACCGGTAGCATAATGCGACCATTGTAAAACAATCTACCATTAACGAGCTTATAGTGTGGATGATCTGCTAGATGATGCTACACCTTCTCCTTGAGCTTTTTATAATCCTCATCAGCCTGCATCTCCGCATCTAGGCTATCCCATTGTGCCCATATGGGCAGTGAGATTGCTGCCAACTATGCTTCTTCATTTCGGCTCGATAAGGAGTCAGCAGCCCGGTTGAGCAACCCGGGTTTATACTTAATGTCAAACTCATAGTCCATTAGCTTTGCTACCCAATTTTGTTGTGCAGGTGTCGTTATTTGCTGATATAGAAGGTGACCTAGACTGTTGTGATTTGTCTTCACTATAAACCTCCTGCCCACTAGATATGGCCTCCAATGTCGAATTGCCATAACCAAAGCCATAAATTCCTTTTCATATGCTGGTTTAGACAAATTCCTTGCTGCCAGAATTTTGCTATAGTAAGCAATCGGTAGATTTTTCTGCATCAGTATCACCCCAACCCCACCACCAGAAGCATTGCATTCCAAGACAAAGGGCTGGTTGAAATCGGGCAGAATCAAAACGGGTGCAGATGTGATGGCTTGTTGTAACTGTTTGAAAGCTTCCTACGCATCTTTTGTATAGCAGAAATTGTTGGCACTTTCTTTTTTTAATAAATTCGTTAATAGACGAGCTATCTATCCATAATCCCAAATAAACCAACGATAATAGCCGGTTAAATCCAAAAATCCCCTCACCCACCCCCTTCACTGACCTCGGTATTGGCCACTACAGTATACTAGCCACCTTGGAAGGGTCCATTGCAACTCCTTCCAATATTACACGCCCCAAGTATTCAATCTTCTTCTGCCCAAATTGACTCTTCTTATGGTTGATGAAGAAACTATGACTTTGGAGTTGTCCAAGCACCACCTTCAAATGTGTCAAATGAGTCGCCCAATCTTTACTATAAATCAATATGTCATCGAAGAATACAAGGACATATCGTCTCAATCCTTCCCGCAGCAAGTCATTCATCACGGCTTGGAAGGTTGAAGGAGCATTTTTGAGTCCGAACGGCATAACACGGAACTTATAGTGTCCTGAATGTGTTCTAAAAGCCGTCTTGGGAACATCCTCTTTCTTCACCCTAATTTGGTGATACCCCGAACGAAGGTCTACCTTTGAGAAAAAACGAGCCCCTTGTAATTCCTTGTGGCCAGCATGTCTGTCACCTGACGTTCTATCTCATCTTTTTGTGCATGCCCATATCGGTAGGGCCTGATACTCCTAGTTCCAAAGGTATT
Organism: Erythroxylum panamense; assembly: GCA_027123425.1. Classification (NCBI taxonomy): domain Eukaryota; kingdom Viridiplantae; phylum Streptophyta; class Magnoliopsida; order Malpighiales; family Erythroxylaceae; genus Erythroxylum; species Erythroxylum panamense. The sequence continues at coordinate 26,926,702 of JAOTIZ010000006.1, read as the reverse complement.
ACATGGTCCACTGCTCGACGAGGAGGTAATTTGCTGGGTTCACAAAATACAGGTTCAAACTCCTGCAAAATCTGCTGCAACTCTTTCTCTCTTTCCTGCTCAATTTTCTTAACTTCATTCGATTTGTTCTCCTCTGTTGTCGTCCACAACATCACCATAAACTCAACTTCTGAAGCCTTACTTAGTGCCCGAAAAGATACTGGTTCATTTTGCAAGGTTGCATTCCCTTCCAACTGGATTCTTTTGCCTCCTCGAACAAACTCCATGGTCATCTTTGACCAGTTAGCCTTAACGTCTCCTAAAGTTTCCAACCAAGAGACGCCAAGAATCACATCCACTCCTCCCATCGGAAACAGATATCAATCCACCCAGTATTTTTCACCCCCAAGGTTATCTCTATATCACGGCAAACCCCCATTGTTTCTCTTTTCTGTCCATCACCCAACTTCACATCAATCCGTGAAGTGCCTTCAATTGGTATGCCCAATGTTTGAGCTACTGTTCTAGCCATGAAATAGTGGCCAGCACCATTGTCAACCATTACGATTACTTCAGCCATTCCAATGTTCCCTTTAAGCTTCATAGTACGGCTTCGACTATTCTTAAATAACCCAAAATAAGGTAAGTCGAGACTCATTACTTGTGTCTCGTTCAGTGCTTCTTCTTTCGGTTTTTCTTCCATAACGTCATTTGTCACATCGTTGTTATCTTCCTCAATTTCAGCCTTGCCATCCCACAATATGATTGTCTGAAGCGTCTTGCTATGGCAGCAGTGAAGAGGACCATAAGGTTGTCGGCACTTGAAACACGAACCCCATGCCCTAAGATCATAGAACTCAGCTTGAGAAAGGCGACGAATCCCACCTTGGTTCCCTGGCTTGGCGTTGGCTGTCCGATTCCCAAACCCAGATGTGTTGATTTGAGAGCCGACAACTTTATGGTTTTGCCCAACAACACCCAAATTTGTGCCTACCACCAACGCAACCCTTCTGCCTGTCAAATACCCAGTGTTGGACCCAGACATAGGAAGGCCTGCAATGATTCCAGCCTTATTTCCCAGCCCGAAACCATCCTTTCTTCCCTCAACCCAACCCATTCTTCTTTTTCCCTGCAGATCAATCTCGTACTCTACTTCCCTGGCTGAATTCATCGTTTTGTAGAGGTCGGACATTTCATGCGTTCTGATTCTAGCCCGAATTCCCTCCTTTAACCCATTCAAAAACAATCCTGTAAAAGCTTCCTCGGGCATCCCCTTGATCTGTGTAGATTTTGCGACAAAGTCGCAAATGTAGTCATCCATCGTATTGTCCTGTTTAGTAGCAGCCAAC
>JAOTIZ010000006.1:26906118-26919838 GCA_027123425.1 Erythroxylum panamense | reverse complement strand
AAATTCACCCCTAACTAACTCCTGTCTTTTCCCTTTCTTCATCAACATTAACACATTCAAACAAATATTCAACCATTAACTGTCCAAATAAACGCAAACAACTCAAACATCATCCAAAAAATCGGTCAACAACAAAGCTTTTAACAACAACAATAAAAGCAGAACAAAAACTTAATACCAAAGCATCAATTACTAACCTCAATAGATGATTCACCGGAGATGATGGAAGCAGATAATGGAAAACCAAATGAAGAGACGAAAAGAATCAAAAGAACCAACGAATAGAAGAGAAGAGAGGTAGAAGTTTTGGGGAGGGGGCTTGAGTTTTTGGGTTTAAAATGAAGCAAAAATGACAACAATCAACGTCATTTTCGTGTCATTTTTTAAATTTTGCAACATTTGGGGGCCAATTCCAGAAAACATCCCCAAATGTTAAACCATGGGTGGTGATTTTCGAAAATCATCGCTAAAGGGACATATTTGGCTACGACTTTATAAAATTGCTGCCAATATATATATATATATATTGCAACTTTTTTGTAATGTAATGTTATATAAATGTATATATAATAATTGTAACTAGTATAATGATTTATGATTGTATAGATAATATATTAATTTTCTCCTATATTACTTAGGTAATATATTATTCTATTTAATCACAGTTATCTATTTATTATATATAAATTTGGTATTGTTATATAGAATTATATTTTATATACAATTTCGCCTCCAAAGGTCAAGCCAAATAATAATGGGCCACCAATTGGCGATTTCTTAATTGGTATATTTCTTTCAAATTAATCATACAGGATTAGGGGAATTAGTTATTTTGAGACAATCGTCGATTGCAAAAATTATATTTTTCATTATGATGATGAAGTCATTTAATCGGGTATATATGTGTTCAAATTTGGGTTCCTTACACAGTTTGATTTAACTTTGATTGTTCTATACCATTTGCTCGTTAGGTAAAATGTATGGTACATATAGTTCATCTAATACAGTGATCTATATTGCATATGAAAAATCGTTCATTGTATCTTCTGCAAATTTAGTTGAAGTTGTTGAAAGAGGTCAATAAACTAACACCAGATGGAAGATCTTTAACTATTTCAATTGATGTCTTGGAAGATGCATGGAGCCTTCTTAGGAATCCAGACATTGAGAACCTTTTTACCTTTTCTACCGAGTCTAAAGCCATTTGGAATTAAAAAAGATTTATTTTTTTCCTTTACAATGAATATCAAGTGTAAAACTTTATTTCTTGTTTTATCTATAAGAATTCTTAAACTTCTAATTAAAATCTTATATTAATTATTATATATCATTATATTATATTGCTTACCATATTTCAATATTTATATGTTTTATTATTTTATAGTTAATAAATATTAATGATTAAGAATAGTAGTAAACTTAAATTTATGATATTTTGAACTTATTGACATTAAAATTTTAGGTATCTTTATATAAAGTTAGAGAAGGCAGAGAAGGAGGTAATGAGATGATCTTCATTAGTAATGAAGTAGGAAATATATACATATTACAGATGTGATCTGATCCTTAATCTAAGGGATTTGACTGCTGATTTTTAGTTAATTACAAGCTAATCTAGGTAAGTAGCCGTTATACGTCAATCAACTATACAAGGTAAATATCGTTTATAATTAAGATAATTACAACATTTCTAATACTCCCCCTCAAGTTGGAGAGTAGGGGTCAAGTACTCCCAACTTGCTTCGTAAAAAATGAAACTGATCTTTCCCCAATGGCTTTGTAAAAATGTCCGCTAGCTGCATATGAGTCGAGACATATCGCGGCTCTATTACTTTCGCCTGCAATTTTTCACGAACGATGTGACAATCTATTTCAATGTGCTTCGTGCGCTCGTGAAAAACTGGATTTGCTGCAATGTGTAAAGCTGCCTGATTATCACAGTATAAAAATGATGGATCTGTCTGTGGTACCTGTAAATCCTGCAAAATATATCGTAACCATGTTAGTTCTAAACACGTATTGGCCATGGCTCGATACTCTGCCTCCGCTGAAGATCGTGATACATTTGTCTGCTTTTTTGACTTCCAAGATATAAGAGAAGAACCAAGAAAAATGCAATATCCGGAGACTGAACGTCTAGTCATCCTACAACCACCCCAATCTGAGTCGCAAAATGCCTTCAATTTTAGATCTGAACTAGAGCCAAGAAGGATACCCTGTCCGGGAGTCCCTTTGATATAACGAAGGACTCGTAGTGCTGCATTCCAATGTGACTTACAAGGCTCATTCATAAATTGGCTCAACACTCGTACTGAATAAACAATATCCGGCCTGGTGACAGTAAGGTAGATGAGTCTACCGACCAACCTGCGGTATTTAGTCGGATCATGTAATTTGTCACCATCTGCAAGAGACAATTTCAGATTTTGCTCCATCGGGAAGCTTTCTGGCTTCGATCCCGTGTATCCTGTGTCCTGTAAAATATCCAGTGCATACTTCCTTTGGGACATAAATATACCATTCTTAGAACGAGAAAATTCAATGCCCAAGAAGTATTTTAAATCACCCAAATCCTTGATATGAAAATGTTCAAGCAAAAATTGTTTAAGCTTCTCAATAGCAGGAAGATCATTTCCGGTCAACAAAATGTCGTCGACATACACAAGTAAGGCAATGATCGAAGTACCTTTGGCTTTAGTGAATAGGGAATAATCAGCTCGCGATTGAACATACCCTGCTTTCCGAAGAACATCCGAAAGTGTGGAAAACCAGTTACGGGATGCCTGTTTTAGACCATATAAGGACTTATGGAGCCGACATACCATATGCTCCCCCTGTCGGCGAAGACCAGGTGGGGGTGACATGTACACTACCTCATTCAAGTCGCCATGTAAAAAGGCGTTTTGAACGTCAAGCTGATGAGTGTGCCAATTACGAGCAGCTGCAACAGAAAGAAGACATCGAAGAGTAGTAATTTTAGCAGTGGGGGAAAACGTCTTCTTATAATCGATACCTTCCACCTGGGTGTATCCCTTAGCAACCAAACGCGCTTTGTAGCGCTCAATGGAACCGTCAGACTTATATTTTATTTTGTAAACCCATCTGCAGCCGATGGGCTTATGTCCGGCAGGTAACGACACAAGGGTCCAGGTATGATTCCGGGCCAGTGCCTCTAGTTCTGCTGTCATAGCCTGTCTCCATTCGAGTTGACTAACGGCTTCAGCATATGACGTAGGTTCTGTGGTAGTAGAAATGGAAGCTAGAAAATGACGGTGAGTAGGTGAAAAACGGGAAAGAGTAAGATAAGAAGATAGTGGGTACCTGGTAGAAGACTGCCGAACCTGACCACCGGTTGAGTGATTGGCGCGAGGGAAGATATATGAATCATGCCATACGGGAACGTGTCGGTTGCGAGAGGAACGACGAGGAGGAGGATGCTGAATGGGGGCGTCAAATGAAGGAGCAGATGGAGAGGACTGTGAAAAACTTTCAGATGAGGACAGAGTGGGTGGCATGGATGTTGGAGACGAGTGCATGGGACTGTCGATATGGGTATGTGAATCAGTGGATGGTGATGGGGTGTCCAGGAATGATTGAGAGGATGGAGGGATAGCTGTGTGTGTTGGTAAGGGTAGATCGAGAGAGAGATTAGGAAGCACAGGGGAAGGATTGTGAGAAGAGCGAGTTGGATCGAAGGCAGCGAAGGGAAAAACGTCTTCATGGAAGACAACATCCCGGCTGATAAAGAAAGTTTTGGAGCTTAGATCAAATAGCTTGTAGCCTTTGTGTCCTTGCGGATAGCCAACGAAAACGCAATGAGAAGCTCGAGGTGAAAATTTTTGCTTGGGATAAACATTGGTGGCGAAACATTGACAGCCGAAGACCCTAAAATGGTCTAAAGTGGGAGGTTGATGATAGAGTAATTCAAATGGTGTTTTATTAGATAATAACGGTGAAGGAAGTCGATTTATGAGGTATACGGCAGTAAGAACACATTCACCCCAAAATGAAAGTGGTAGTTTTGATTAAAAAAGTAATGAGCGAGCAACATTTAAAATGTGTCTATGTTTTCGTTCTACAACTCCGTTTTGCTGCGGGGTGTAAACACATGATCTTTGAAATTCAATGCCCCGTTTTTCTAAAAATGTGACAAGAGGTAAAAATTCAGTGCCATTATCAACTCTTAATGATTTAACTGAGGCATGAAACTGTGTTTGGACAAAATCAATGAAGTGCTCAAGTATTCTAGAAGTTTGGGACTTATTTTGCACAAGAAAGACCCAAGTTGTGCGTGTAAAATCGTCGACTATTGTAAGGAAAAATTTAGCCCCAAAATGAGTTGAAATTTTGTGCGGACCCCATATATCACAATGCAATAGATGAAAAGGAAAGTGTGTAGAAATGGAACTTGTGGGAAATGGCAGTCTTGTTTGTTTGGCAATTGGACAAACATTACAATGATCATGAGAATGAGAAATATCATGTATTTGAAGTAAATGGGAAAAGCATTAGGATTTGGGACGGAAGGTGACATATAATATAGTCCCTGGCATTCTTCACCCGAGCCAATCATCCTCCCCGTAGCCAAGTCCTGTAGAACACGGAATTTTGGAAAAAACATAACACAATAATTCAAAGTTTTAGTGATTTTACTAACTGACATGAGGTTTAAATTGAATGATGGGACACACAAGACTTTATCTAAAGTAAGGTGAGGCTGAAAATTAACTGTGCCCGTGTGAGTGATGCGTGATGTTTCTCCATTTGATAAATTAACAAGTGGGGTGGAAGAAGGCTGAAGATTAGATAGGAGTGAAGAATCCTGTATGATGTGGTCGGTTGCACCACTAGCTACAATCCAGGGTTTGACAACAGAACTAAAAACACTGGCGTTTGCGAACACATCTGTGTTTACAGCATCACTAGAGGGCCGATTTTGATTAAGTGCTGCCAACGCCTGTGCCAATTGCTGAAGTTGTTCATTGTTCAAAGTTGGCAAAGGCACGGATCCGATTGTGGAGCTTCCCTGTGACACCTCAGTCATGTTGGCGGAAGAAAAGTTACGACCACCATTCCTGTTTCTACTATTTTGGGAAGGCTTGCCATTGGAATTCCTATTCTGTAGATGACAACGATCTTCCGTATGCCCTTGTTTGTCGTAGAACTTGCAATGAAATTTGAGAGTCTGGCACTCTTTAACAGTATGTCCAGACCTGTTACAATAATCACACATTTTCTCTTTGCCAGATTTCGAATTAGGGGAGGAACATTTCTGTACTGAAGCTGCAATAGAAAAATTTTCAACAGAGTTCGTGACCATTTGTTGTTGAGTTTCCTCCTGTATAATGATAGAGTATGCTTGTCGAATATTAGGCAAAGGAGTCATCATCAAAATATTAGATCTAACAGTTTTGAATGATTCATTGAGTCCCATTAGAAATTGAATCAACTTATCTTCTTCCCGTTCTTCTTGATGTTCCTTGGAACGATTGCAGACAATAGGGGTGCGGTGAGTCTCTAACTCATCCCATAAACTCTTAATTTTGATGTAATAAGTAGCAACAGGCATGGTACCTTGGGTGATAGTAGCAATCGATTTTTGTATTTGATAAATTGCTGAAGTGTTTTTCTGCGAAAATTGATCGTGGAGGTCCTGCCATACCTGATGTGTCGTTTGTGCATGGACAAATCCAGCTGCAATGTCAGCCTCCACTGAGTGAGTTAGCCAAGAGAGAATCATGGAATTGCATTGATTCCACAACTCATATTTATGATCTTCGGGTGGCGGCATCTCCAGGCTGCCATCAACGAAACCCAATTTTTTCTTAGCAATAAGGGCATGCATCATCGCCTTTTTCCATTGCTGGTAGTTAGATCCATTTAATTTGGTCGGCACAAGCAAATGGCCTGGTTGATCTGAGTGATGAACAAAATATGGGTCAGATACATCTACTTCCTTCGACATGGCTGGAGAAAGCAGCGGAAAGGTGGCTGGAAAATTTTAAACAGAGCACCAAGATCGGTGCTCTGATACCATATAAAGTTAGAGAAGGCAGAGAAGGCGGTAATGAGATGGATTTCATTAGTGATGAAGTAGGAAATATATACATATTATAGATGTGATCTAATCCTTAATTTAAGGGATTTGACTGCTGATCTTTAGCTAATTACAAGCTAATCTAGATAAGTAGTCGATATACGTCAATCAACTATACAAGGTAAATATCGTTTATAATTAAGATAATTAAAACATTTCTAATACTTGTTCTTGTTGGAGTTCTCCGAGCCACGTATCTTGACTAATAACTCAGCTCATCAAAGGGAGGCTGAAACCTTGGACCTCATTAAAGAGAGCTCCAATCTTTTGATAAAAATTCAGTCATAACTTTTTTATTCCTTTCTTTCACCTATAAATAGGCTAGATGTATTACAAAGTTAAAAGTCCTATTTCGTAGGCTTCTTTAATAGATAACTAGGAATCCTAATCAAATAAAATAACAAACTTCCTAATCAATAGCTAGCTAGGAATCCAAATTAAATAAAATAACAAGCTAGGAACAACCATATTATTAAAATAGAGTCTACTTCTTGCGTTCGTAGGTCTGTCTTACGAAAGCATCCACAACATACAGGTTATTAAACAAGTATAAGAACTGTAAAATTCTATTCAGTTAATTTATCATGTATGAGTGAGATACGATTAATATAGCACTGAAGTAGATTGGTTACAAATAAACTATTTATTGAAATTTCAAATTATCATGTATAAGATGTTACCTTTAGAAATTAAATAAGAAATAGAAGATCAAGAAACAAGAGGTACAAGCAATAAAGACGTCCTTTAATTTATCAAAAAGACATAACAAAATTCTTAAGTAATTTTGTTCTTATCAATAGTGCAAATGTGACAACCCTATATTTCCGTAAATCAAAATCTATTGGGTTCATTGGCCAAGACGGTTGAGTTTTCAAGTTTCTTGCGCCTACTAAATCATCCTTGCACTAAGTGATTTTATTTTATAATGTGATCTGAAGTAAGGTAACAGGACTATAATGTCAGGCTCTGTTTGGAAGCAAAGTGTTTCTGCTACATCTTTATGTTCTTTATTCTAACTTAGATTTACCGCCAGGCAGCAAAAGTTTCTGGCAAGGAGTTGGAGTTTGATGAGAACAAGTTGGCAAATGTTAAGTCTCATCTGGTATACTAACGCTTCCAAATTCCCATACATCTTTCTAATAACAATTTTAGGAGACAATAGATTAAGGTAATGATTTTGTCACAGGAAAAGTCAGTGGTAAACGACTATTGTTTCAATTAGTCAGTGCCTACAGATCCTACACAGATTCACACTCTATGAAAGACATCTTTAATGTTCATTGCCTCAATCTGCAGGTATCGTTTAATTCATAAACTTTGTTTAGAAATGATAGGATCTGTTTTGATGGCTTCCAAGGTTCTACAATTTGGGCATGAAATTGCAGAACCAAGTTACTTGATCGATTTGTTTATTTCTGATGATTAACAACGTGCTAATTTCTTCGAAGATATGAAGTACTTAATGTCGCTTTATACAATCAATAGCTCGTACTATTTAGAAAGAAGAGAAACAAAGAACCCGCAGTGGATTCATTGAAAGCAACAAATATGGAAGGCAGGGAGGTGAAGATGATAAACTACAATTTTGCAAGGTATTAGATGGCTCAATTTTGCAGTTTCATATCTTTGTGGTAGGAGCGTTAGGCCCTATGCACAAGTTTTGTATATTTCCAAGTTTTCACCGTTCCCGAGTTCATATTTCATTATCAATTATCGTGATGTAGATCTGCTTGTATATAGGTAGCTTGGTTCCTTGTCGTTGATCACTCTTCTTTTGAGTTTTTCAAGTCTGATATTGTCCGAGCAAAGTGTTTTGTGCTCTTAAGGGGTTATTCATAAGATTAAGTTGTTAAGCAACGATGTTGAATATATATAGGTAGCCATTGATTGAGAGACGGAGATATTGCTCAAGGTAAATAACTTTTTTTTCAAATGCGCACGTGGCCTCAGTTTAAAGTGAAAATTCATTGGTTCCATGATTGTCTCAAGACCCTAACTTTTCTCAATTACATTTGCCAATCTTTTTATCAGGATACGCTATTTCTTGCAGAATGAGATCATATTCTTGTATCCATGTAGATGTTTTAAGGTTGACAAAATTGTAAAAAGTAAAAACCTTGCCAAGTTACATATAATTAAAGTGGCGAATCATAGTTGTGGGGTTAAAAATTCTAGGCGCTGATTATGTAAAAATCCATTTGGGTAAGATAGGAGAATGCTATAGCTAACATTTCGTATATTATTATACTAACTAGGTAACCAAAGAGATAACAATTTGCTGAGCACTAGTAGTATGTAAAATGAGGACTCAGAAGTAATAATTCTTACAAAGAGGAGATCCTGAACAAGTAATTAAATGAGTCAAGCAAGAGATAATCATCCAACCATGATTAAAACCAAAATCACAAAACTCTGGTCTCATTTCTCCTATATATTGATCTCTTCTCCTAGCAACAATAATTGAAGGAAACATAGAACAAGCAATAAGTTAGAGAACGACAAATAACTACGTACATATTTGCCTCTACTAATTAATTAACAATGCATAGGAAAATTAAACTAAGAGTAAAGGTAGAATAGGCATGGCGAGTGATATAATAAAAAAGGGAGGCACTGCATGATTAGCTGCACCACTTTCTTGCTTATCTGTGTTGGTTTGACTATTTGAAGTTGGGGGAGGTGTTGGGATTTGAATCTCCAAGACTTTGATGATCATTCTCTGCCCTTTCTGGCAATGTCCTGCGACCCCACTCACGAAATAGAAGAAACCTGGTCTGTCAAGCTTGAATATTGTTTGACCATCATTGAAGAAGAATAAGGGATGCTCAGATTCACATTTCTGGTACTCCTCTTCGCTGTTAACTACCATCACCGAGTCTTTGTTATACTTGAAAACTGATCAGCATCCATCAAAACAATGGAAACTTCAATTCCATGAGGAACAACTAGGAGAGAAGCGATGAAAGAAACGGAGTAGTAATGTGTAGATTCAAAACATAGGTGCATGGTATAGTACTTACGGACTGTATCATCAAGTTTAAACCTATTTCTCGAAGCCCACTCGTTGTACATATCGTGATCGTTCTTGGACTCGGGAGCAGTCCAACCATCTTCACCTCCCACAAGGAACTCAGTGGATGTCACTGAGTATATTAAAAGGGAAGATAAAATAATGAAGAAGCGGAAGTACTTGCAAGGACCCATGAAGAACAAAGCCGTTTCTATATAGATTTTCTTTTCTTCAAGAGATTGATATATGTTCAACATTCAACAGTAAGTAAGTACATAATCCCACGAGTTTTATAGTTTCAGAGGCCAGTCCTGAATACTATATGAATAGTGATGTCGGTTATTAGAGGAGAGTGATCGAGAGGGGGATAGCGAGTGGCAGGTAGAGTGGCGAGGCGATAGGAAACTGTTGCGTTGGAGGTAACTGTTGGGTTATATTACTTATGGTTGACTTGGTCTTATAGTTACTTCTAACTGTTTTGTCAACCACACTGGATTGTGGAGCATATCCAATACATCACGTAATACTTTATGGGATGTTGGTCTAGGCTTGCTTCCTGTGTGCAATTTGCCCAGATTCTTTGTAGATGAGATACTCAGATAGAGTAGAAACTAGACAACAGATCAGATATTTATGTCATTTGTCCGGTTCTTATCCTATGGTAGAATATCTCGTCTACAATATAAACTAGACAACAGATGAGATACTTTATGTCATTTATCCGATTTTTATCCTGTGTCAGAATATTTCATCTACAATAAAAACTACACAACAAATGAGATACTTTATATTATTTGTTCATTATGTAACATGTAATAGTACCATAGTTACGTATCCCAGGTCGAACGAGAAATGACAAGAAACGAAGAAATGCAGAAATATCTGATTTCGATCTCCGTAACTTCAAACAAGCTTTTCGAAGCAGAAACGAGCCCAAATCTACCGTTGTCTTTTCGAAAATTCCTCTCCAGGACATGGGCAAAGTCTTTTAACAGTTTTCTCAAAATGTTAGCTCTCTTAACGATTCAGAGAATCCTTATGCTTACGATTGATATGAGCAACTGCAGAAGACCATAACCTTTATATATAACTTCCGTATTAAGCTTCCTCATCACAAGGCCGATATGGGTCTAATTCATACTAATTGAGATCTATTTTTTTCTTGGACTTCGATCCATTATTTTAGATCATTTATTGGGTCACTTTATTATCTTTATCTAGATCAAATTACGTAACTTAATTGATAATTTATTGAAAAACTGAAAATTGCAATTAATAGTTGCCCAACTTTATGGAAAAGGATAAAATTGTCCAACATTCTCCCCTTTGGACAAGCATTAATTGTAGTTTTGACTCTAGTTTAAAAACTTGGTTAAATCATGCTATTGAATTAATCAACTAGGTTTTAAAAACAAAACATTTGATCCAAAGATAATGAAAGTCCATCATTATGTCCTGCAAGGCTTTTAATACCAAAAAGTATCAAATGTATGTGTCATGTGCAACATAGATCCAATACAATCACGTATACCTAATACCTCACTAACATGAATGGAAAAATGGAATGTGGCAAACTAGGATGATACCTTTATGATCTAAAATGTATCATCTTCGTTTGTAGGTCTCGATTTCTCCAACTTTATGCTAAATCACATATGCTCAACTGCATTAGAGAAATCATGTTTTCTTTCACCGAATGCTAAACAACCTTAGAGAAAACCTTTATGTTCTCCAACTAAATGCTAAATTGCATTAGAGAACCTTTATGAGATTAAAAACTTATATCCTCATATGTCATGTCAAATTCATGGATACTTTACTAAAACTGTATACGTCTAAATGACATAGGCATAATGTCAATCTATATACATGCCCAATGATCTTTAAATGATTAAGATCAACACAAATCTTAAGACTTTTATCCGTATTATGACAATGTTTGATAACACATATTACTGAGGATAAACGATGATTATCTTTATTAATGAATCATCATACTGTCATAATACATCAAAATCTACAAATGTATATGAAGCAAACATAACAATATGCTAATAACAGTGTCTAAGGATGTCAAAACACCCATATTGTATACATGCGTCACAAACATAAGTGGGCAAAGTCCTTTAGTTAAAGGATCGACTTACAGTTCCTCAGTCTTTAAATGCTCCAAGCCTTAATATCACCTTTTTGTATCAACAACTTTATGACCAAATAATTGACCTTTAAATGCTAAGACCATGTGATATTCTTTGTTATTATTAAATAACACGATAAGAAGATTACCACAATACAACCTAATAGGTCTAGCTACTGAATCAACCACAGACAACTCAGAAATCAAGTTTCTGAGCTAAACTGTCTATGAAGTAGCCCAATAACATGGACTCTACATGCATAGTCGAGGAAGTTATTCATGTCTTCTTAACACACTTCCACACCATTGTATTATCTGCAAACTTAAAAACTGTAACCTTAAGAGGACTTTCTATCATCAGGACACATAGCTTAAATCTAAATCTAAATTTCCTACGAGATTTAGTTTGTTGACTTTTCCATATGTCAACATATAATCCTTGTTTCCTTTTAGTATCTCAACACTCGCTTGACTGCATTTCAATGGTCTATACTTGGATTAACCAGATATTGACCAAATAGTTAGATTGTGAATGCAATGTCTTGCCTAGTGCATAACCGAGCATACATCAGCCTATCAACTGTACTAAAATATGGAGCATTCCTCATAACCTCTCTATTTACTTTATTCTTTGGATACTGTGCCAAAGGTTATCTCTCACTATAAAAGATAGTTGCTACAACAAGTTTAATGTTAATCGTATTAAACCTTTGTAACATATATTCAATGTATGCATTCTATGAGAGGTCTGATGAGTGTTGAGATCTATCCCGGTGAATCTGAATACTTAGGATAGGAGATGATACACCAAGGTCCTTCATTTCAAAGTTCTTGACCAAAATTTTCTTAACCTCATATAACATGGTCAAGTAATTTGATAAGAGCAATATATCATCCACATGCAGTAATAGAAAGATGTACCTTTTTATCTTTATTTTCCATGAAGTTGAAAAAGTCATAACCTCATCAAATGTCAGGTATTACTTTTAGGAAGGTTTGATATAAAGTATATATTGATCTGTTTAACATGCAAACCATGTCAATTTTATTTGGATCCTGAAACCCTTCAGGTTGTACCATATAGACCACTTCATAAAGGTTTTACTCAAGAAAGTGATTTTGGCAGTCATCTAATGAAACTCTATATCATCATGAGCTACAATTGTCTTAATTACTCAACATGTATTCTACGAGGATACGAGAGAAAAGGAAACATAAAGTCAGCCTTTCTCTTTTAGCGAATCATTAGCCAACTGAGCAAGCTCATAAACCGCTAAATTTTATCCTGAAATCCTTTAGGTCTTAAAACTTCATTTACAACTGACGAGTTTGCAATAATGATGTAAATCAACTGGCTCTCAAACCTTACTATACTTTATGGCTTGCATCTCTTCATTCATCGCATCCTACCACATATCTGCATTGGATCCAAAAATAGCTTCTGTAAAAGTAACTGAATCTGTAACATGTCTAATAGCATAGTTATGTACACTTGATAGATTATGTAATCAGATGGGATAGTTGTTGGAACCCTTCCCCGGTGAGACACGTGTCCCATGTCCTACGTGACATCTGGACGCGCAAATCCACAAGGGAGGAATTCCTCACCACAGAAGAAACTCAATTTGAACTTATATTAATGTCCTCCGAACAAATCTTGTAAGATTCACCTTAATCTCTCTCAATAAAATTGATCTACTTAGGGCCCGAAATTAAAATCCAATACCTAAGGTAAAATGGAATTTCATGCCTCTATAATAATCAGAAATGAAAATCACTTCAATCGGAGCTTCCTAAATCAAGAAATCACCGAAATACGGAAACATGTTCAATATGTCCGACTAATTCTCTCTCTCTGATAACATCCGACAAAATTCAACTTAATCTAATAATTCTAAATTTTTGCATGAGGGGGTAGAAATTTTTCTTAGAAAACCAATGCTTCGAATATCGAGTGAATCGGAGGCCAAACCAAAAAGTTACAAGCAAAAGAGTGAGAGGAGGTTTAATTTGGAAAAAGGAAAAAATCAGAAAATGAAAGAAAATAAAAAACGCACAAACTGTGTCGCCTTGCGGTCGCGGTCGCGGTCGCAATCTGCTCGATGGGGCGAGGCCCTCGCAAGCGAGTGCCTCACCCGTGCGAGGGCACTGGCGAGTCCGAAATTCCATATATATATGTATACATATGATTTTTTTTCTTTGGAAACGAAACATTTCACCTGAAATTTTTGAAAATTCGTAACTCTTCATACCGAAATCCAAAACTCGCAAATTTGGTATTAATAAAAAGTTAAAAGGAAGCTCTACAACTTCCATGAAGGATTGAAAAACTAGTTAGGCCTTTAAGAGGGTTAAAAGTTGCTTCAAATTTTCCGCTACAATTAAAGAAATTCCTGCAGTATACTAGAAGTTTGAAAATTCATAACTTTTAACACAAAAGCCTAAAAATGTCACATTTTACCTCATTGGAAAGATA